>JAYXIM010020744.1:0-12076 GCA_037575425.1 Anastrepha fraterculus | reverse complement strand
ACGGTTTTTAGCTATATATCCCAGATCGTTCCAAGTAAGCCCAAGAGTGTTCATTTCAACTTCAGGCGGTACGTGCCCGTCAACTCCTCGGCCAGCTTGTTGGAAGGGGTTCCAACACAGGACCTGCCTAGCCATATTAACATTACTTTTTCTAAGTCTATGCCCTATGGATAGGAGTTTGAGTAGATTTGCTTCATTTATACCAGAGGTTTCACTTTTTTCCTTTTTTCTTAAAAACCACTCTTATATGACGGGTTAGTGTGACTGCTGTACAATTTCGCTCACTGCCAACACCAAACTTTGCTTAAGAGCCAAAGAGTCAATAGTCAGTGGAGGTAAAAGTAAGCAAAATAGTCGAAGTATCACTGAAAAGTGATTTAGAAGTTGAGGATTTAAAAAAACCTGTAAATTAGCTAAATTCTCTGTATTATTAATAATTTTTCAACTCAGGGGAGGCACACAGAGAACGAGAGGCATATTTTTATCATAACTTACCACTTGGATACTCCTAACACTTGGCTCTGGTGTTCCTGCAATAAGAAGGCAAAAAAAATGTATAATTTTGATTGAACTAAACCTTAATATGATTCAATATCATTTAATAACTTTTGAAACATATTTACAAACTAATAAATTTATATGATCAACAGAATCAATGACTCCTTAACACTTACGTTTACACCCAGTGATTCAAATGTCGCTCTTTTATATATTTTTCATACATCTTTTTTTTATGCTACTCTCAAAAACCTTAAATCATATAATATTTTTCAAAATTTCTACAACATTATTGAATTCGCTATAACATTGGGTCCATAAATAGTAGAATTTTCTAGCCAATCGCTCCGACCATTCACTTTAGTCTTAATGATACTGAAACACGCATCCAATATTCGAGTTTTTTAGTTTCTTTTTGAAGTGGTGTTACAAAAACCTCTCTCCACCTAACGCTGAACTGTCAAAGAAATCTGTTTGAGTATAACGTCACCTTCAAGAGGGTGGCGAGATGCGATGTACATAAATATACGATTTGATGTGGTTCACTAAAGACGTGTACCGAAAAATGGTCAGAATCCTTTCTTCTTCTTCTTCTTGAATGGCGCCGCAGCCGCTTAAGCGATTTTGTTCAAGTTCAACAAAGCGCACCAGTCGCTTCTGCTTCGTGCTAACCCACGCCATTTGGAGACACCAAGAGAAGCCAAGTACGATAATTATTTTTCAAACACAGAGGGGAACTGAGAAATCAATAGCTGGTACCGTATGAAAAGCTTTCAGAGCCGGAGCGTTTGTATCCATTCGAAGTTTCGGTTAAAGAAGTCACATGACAGCGAGCCACCCTGTCTGAAATCTAGTTTGGTATCAAATAATTCTCAGAGGTACTTCCCAATTTTGATGGCGCTGTTGGTATTGAGCAACGCCATCTTGCACAGCCGTATTAGTTTTACGGAGATTCCCAATTCAGGTATCGCGATAACTCTTTTTCGTACTTCGGTTTCAGCCTTATCTGTTCAATTGTCGATTTTTTAGGTCTAAAGCCACACTGATAAGGTCAAATCAGTTGGTTGACGGTGGACTTCAGTCTTTCGCGGTAATTGGCACAAATTGCAGGATCACCCTTCTTACGGATTGGGCAGAGTACACTTAAATTCCAGTCGGCAGGCATGCTTTCATCCGACCACATTTTGCATAGAAGCTGATGAATGCACCTTACCAGCTCCTCGCCGCCATGTTTGAAAAGCTCAGCCAGCAGTCCGCCGGTGCCCGCGGCTTTGTTGTTCTTTAGCCGCATTATCGTTATTCTCACCTCGTGATGGTTGGGTAGCGGAACGACAATTCTGTCGTCGACGTACCACAATCGGGATCTTCACATTCTCTATTACGTGCTCAGCTATCACTGTTAAACAGTTTCGAAAAGTGTTCGAGAAGTTTCCCCATTTAAGGTTGCTCTGGATGTCAGTCACCAAATCGCCGTCTTTGTTCTTACAGGAAAACGCCCGGTCTTTAAACCTTCTGTAAGCTGGGCGTTGTTCCTGTTGGCCAGCATCTCAAGCTCCTCGCACTCACGTATTTCGGCCTCTCGTTTCTTCTTTCGGATAATACGTCTCTCTTCCTTTTTCAGCTCTCTGTAGCGATCCCACATGGCTCGCGTTGCGCCCGATCGCCGTGTGGCTTTATAGGCAGCATCTTTTCTTTCTGCGGCAGTATGACATTCCTTGTCATACCAACTATTTTTCGGGCTTGCCGGAATCCGATTTCTTCTTCGGCGGCGTTACGTAGAGAACGAGAAATGTTGCTGCCGGTTTGTTGGGCAGTATTCCCTGAGAGCAGAAGTGGGAGTCGAGTGGCGAATCTGTCTGTTGTGATTGCAGCTTTTCGATTTCGAACATTCTTTGCGTAGTTAGATGTACGTTTTTTGCTACACAGAGGCGTGTGCGCAGTTTAGCTGCAACGAGGTAATGATCCGAGTCGATGTTATGTCCTCGGATCGTACGTATATCTACACTACACTACACATACACTAGAAGCGTGTGTTCCATCTATCACAGTATGATCGATCTGGTTTCGTGTCTTTCGATCAGAAGAGAGCCAGGTTGCTAGGTGAACCTTCTTATGCTGGAATCTGCTGCTGCAGACTACCGTGTTTCGGGCCCCGGCGAAGTCGATCAGCCTCCGTCCGTTACCGGATGTTTCATTGTGCAGGCTGAATTTTCCGACTGTGTAACCAAACATTCCCTCCTTGCCCACTTTGCCGTTGAAGTCGCCAAGCACGATTTTTACGCGTTCCAAGCGCTCATAGAAGGAATCTTTAGTCGCATCGTCCTTCTCTACCGTTAATTTAATTTAAATTAGCGAGATGTTAAAAAATCGCGCTTTGATGCGGATTGTTGCCAGACGCTCGTCCACCGGAGTGAACGACAGTACTTGGCGACGATGTCTCTCTCCCACAATAAATCCGACACCGAATTTCCTTGGCTTGCCCCGTCCACCGCATCTCTTTAATGACAGTTATGTCAGCTTTTACTGTCACCAGAACATCAACCAGCCGGGCAGAGGCACCTTCCCCATTAAGAGACCGGACATTTCAAGTGCATGCCCTCAAATTGTTATCCTTAGTTCGTTTGCAGGAGTCGTCATCAGTATAGGAAGTTATCATACTAGGTTTTTCATTGGGAGGAATTTTTAAGTGGCGGGTCCCAAACCCAGTGCACAACCAGCTATCCTTCCCACGTGGGCTTACTGCCGAACGGGTATTCGCAAGCTACTCAGAGGATACTTGGGCTAATTCTGGAAGTTGCGGGCTGCATCAACCATATGTATAAGAATCGTCCTGGCCACTCCCAAGTAAATGGCGATCAGTAACTTTCGCCACTTTCGTGAACTTCTACACATGGAACCATACTCCATATAATTGGCACTTACATCAGTTTTGGGTGTTTGGATGAACTCCTATTTGTGGCGTACGTCTTGATGTTGTTCGACAAAAGGAGGGACCTATAGTTTTAAGCTGAGCCCGGATGGCAGATATTTTTTTTCATGAGGAGGTTTTTCTTGGTAGAAATACACTTGGAGGTTTGCCATTGCCTGCCGAGGGTCGACCGCTATTAGAAGAAACTTCGTCATTTTGGTGCTTCACAGAGATTCGAACCTATGTTCTCCGAATCGTAGTCACGGACTAACGCATTCGGCTACGACGGTTCGGATCTCTTTACTCCTTTTAATATTTCCTCAACTTTCCATTCAATTTAGTTAAGCTTTTATTCAAACTGCCTTGTAATTCACGAGCTTGAATAGCTGAGGAGTTTATCTCTCTGTAGTTCAAGATATTCTACTTGATTCTGTACGTTCTTAATATTTCCGTGATATCTACTTTCTATCTACTATCGTTGCTGATTTAAGATTTGCGCCCTTGTGTAATATTTCAGAAATGCAATTAAATCTCCCCAAGTTTTGACATTCTTCGGCTCTCTTGCGAGCACGAAATGTTCTCCGCCCCTGTCAATGTCAACCTAAAAGCACTGCTCTCCAAGGCCAGGGTAAATTAAGCACTCATAATGTACGCAAATTTATATATTAAAATATTCTGAAACACAGAAACAATTTTGCGCCACAGAATTCGGCGGGCGTGTTGTCAAGCTCCACGAAGCACAGCAACATTTTCATTAATTTCTAATCAACATTTGCCCTGACCTACCGACCGTAGTGAACTTCCGTCAGCACCAATAGTTGGAGAACATAAAAATGGAATATTTTTAATTTGCAGAAGGCACAGTATTTGAGGTCGTTTTGCTTCGTAGAAAGAGCAACACTTTAGCGCCAAGGAAGTGAGGCGTTTGCGGTGCGATGTGGCAGTTTTAAAAATTTCTATGCATCACTAAATTTTTGGCAATTAAACTAAACGTTCTGGCCGCGGCGCGTGTGGTAGCTACTGCCAAACCGCACAGCTGGTGTTGCTGCTTTTGTAACTACTGTTATTTCTACGGCCAACGCTGACGTTGAGGCGGCTGCCAGATTTTTGAATTACTTTTCCAGAGTTTGTGTTGATGTTGTTGAAGTTCAGAGGATAGTTGTTGCTTTTGCTTACATCATGAGTGCTCGGCCTGATGTGTCCGTTGTTGTGATTGTTGTTGTTGGTGGGGCTGCTGTAGCCGTCGCAACGCAACACTGACCAAGCCAACGATCAAAAACGAAACGTGGTCAGAAAGTTGAAACTAATTTTACTAAAAGCTTTTAACGCTCTGCGCCAGCACTAAGTAGAAAGCATCTGTAGCCCCAACAACACACACATGCTCACACATATATATAATGGCCAGAGAACGCAATTGCAGTAACAACAACTCAACTTGTATGGGGTGACTATGCATGGGTAACGTTAGCTCTGCAAATCGCCAAATGCGTAGGTAGTTAGCGAACAAAAGTCCAAGTGGACGAAAGGAGGATAAAATAAAGAAAAAAATACGAGTGCAATGAAATGTAATGAAACGAAGCGCCGAGATATGAAGAGAAATAATCAAAATTTTATCGAAATTAATTGAAGTAGGCGATAATGGAATGAGATGGAAGGGAATGGAATGGAATGTGGAATATTAAAGCGTTTTCTAAGACCTCGAGATAAAAAGGACACACATGGGTTGGTACGGTATATAGCGTACTGGAATGATTTGAAGTGAAAGTAATTTAAATGAAGAGGAATATAATGAAATGAAATGGAATGGAATGGAGGGGATCCTATTGTATAGGGAAATGGAACGTGGGGTATACTGGAGTGAAATGGAACGGAATGTGGAATAAGTAAATAGGAAAAGAATATTCTTTATTGGTAATTGCAATAGTTTGAAGAGAAAAAAATTTGAAAGGGAAGCAATAGAATCAAATGGAATGGGATGGAGTGGAGTGCATCCGATTTTATAGGGAAATGGATCTTGGTTTAGCGTGGAATGAAATGGAATGGAATGTGAAACAATTAAATATTTTCTAATATCACTCAAAGAAATGGACTAAAATAGATCGGGAAGGAATATAATGCACTGATAATATTTAGTAATAGTTTGAAGAGAAAGAATTTGAATGAAAAGGAATAGAATCAATTGAAACGGAATGGAAAGGACCATAGCATGCAGTGGATCGTATTAGATACATATATAATTGGCGCTTACACACTTTTTGGGTGTTTGGCCGAGCTCCTCCTTCTATTTGTGGTGTGCGTCTTAATGTTGTTCCATAAATAGAGGGGCCTACAGTTTTAAATCGACTCCGAACGGCATAAGGTTTTTGATAAGGAGCTTTGTCATGGCAGAAATACACTCGGAGGTTTACCACATTTGCAAAAACCGTGTCTATTATTTGATCTTTTATGCCCGAAAATTCGAACCAGGGCGATTTCGCATCAGTCTATTTGGCTACGGCGGCCGCGATAAATGGATCGTATTCCACTGGGAAATTAACCGTGGAGTAAGAGGGACCAAAATTAAATTAATTGGTAACAAATGCACTGAAATAGAACGCGTTATAATATAAATAATGGAATGAAATGGAATTGGTTTTCAGATTCGAATGAAAATGAAAGAGATGGAGCAAAACAGAACGAAAAATGAAACAGATTAGAATAGAATTTAATTCCATCGGTTGAAATGCAATGTGGTATAATGTATGAGACATGGAAGGTAAGTAGGTTAGCTAGTGCCGGCTTATCTGTAAAAAGATCTGGCTTAGACCCCTAGTATCCATTCTTTTGCCAATGCTATGTACATGTAGTCGAAGATACAATTTTATGAAGTATAGGTTTAAAGAAAATTTTAATTAAGTTAATTAAAATGGCTTAAACAAAATGGATTGAAACTAGAAACAGTTCAACTAGAGGAAGGGTAGGTAGGTAGGTAGAAGTCGCAGTCGGTTTCTAAACCAACTCACTTAGACCAGTGCCGATCCATTGTGATGCCACAGTAGCAGTTTACCTGCTACCCATTAAATCATTTTGTTTTAAGTGCAAACCCATTGATCTGACTGACACTTATATCCCTAAGGCTATCAGCATCATTCAAGAGGGACGAGACAAAGTATCTAAACTTAGTGGCATTCCACGCGAGACAGTGCTAGAGAAGACGTCAGTGACGTTCAGTCTATGAGAAAGAGAATGACAAACTTAAATACCATAGAGAAGAGGGGAAATAAATTGTTACACGTATGGATCCAAGCTAGAAAATAAAGTAGGCCATGGAGTTTTTTCAAAAGAAATAGGATTAGAACTATCTATCCGACCTCCAGCCTACTCTAGCGTCTACCAGGCAGAAGTCTTAGCCATAAAGGAGGTGTCTGTGTACCTTAACACACACGCCGTAACAAAACCTACAATAAATATCTTCTCGGACAGCCAGGCAGCCATCAAATCAATTGATTAGTTATACCCAGACCAAAGGTTGCTCAGGAATGCCTGGCAGCTCTAAATAAGCAGTACCGTCTTCAAGGTCGGTCTTATATGGGTTTCGGCTCATAAAGATATTGAAGGAAATTGCAAGTCGGATAAGCTAACCAGAAAGTGTACTAATCTTAAGTAGCTTGAAAACAAAGCCAATTTTGGAATTCCTAATCGCAACTTGCATATCGACAGTACAAAATAATATTCTCAAGTAGATCAATAGGTCATGGAGAGAAGAAAGCACTTGAGAACATCTCAAAAATCGTGGCTTGTCTCACCGTTCATTGGCTGTTAGGTAGGCGAGGAGTGTTTTCGCATAAATACTGCAGAAGTTTTAGGTACGAGGAAGAAGAACAATTAGTAGAACACTTGCTCTCTAATTGCCCAGCCTTAGCAAGGAGTAGAGTAGGGTTGTTAGAAAAACACCATTTTGACTCTGTTACGGAACTATCCGGTGTTGGTATAAAATCTGTCCTACGCTTCACAAGACCGCCTAAATGGTTTCACGAAAAAAAAATGAACTGTAAGGTTCCCATGTTATACAGTGGTACTACAACGGACTTACATGGTCTAAGTGAGTTGGCTACTCTAAGCCGACTGCCACAAAAACCAAACCTATGTTCACCTAAGATACAGTGGCCTGTGATCAAAGCAACTAACATAGAGACGGATTGAGTAGGGCCTTTGAGCGCCTGACGTCCGATTTTGGCCAAACTATTTTCGTAGTACCATCAGACTATCAACCAATCTCGTGTTTTCTCAAGTGATAATGCTACTCGTACCACATAGTTTGTAGGTTGAGAGGATTATATCTGTAATTTATATACTAATAGAGAGGCGAGTGGTGGTACGCTCTCTAGTTAATTTGTCTGCTTTACAACTCCCTGGTATGACACTATGCTCTAGCACCCATATCAAATGGATGAGAAGATATATTGCAACTCCACCAAGCGATTTAAAGGCCGCTTGGCTATCGGAATAAATTAATAAGAAAAAAGAAAACATCAAATATGAGGAAAAAATATAAAATAAAAGCGCGAGTAATTAAGTGAAGTGAGCTTTATGAAACGCAATGGATTGAAAGACAACAGAAATAATATAAAAACTTAAATAAAATGGAAGAGAATACTACGAGAAAAACTAATATACATATATGTACCAGAGACCTGCATGGCTCACTGTTTTCTTGAGATGTTCATACGCTAAATTTCTTGCTCACATTCAGTCAATTGAACCAAAATATTTGGTCAAGTGCAGTCAGCTCATGCAGGCGAACGCGTAGTTCAGCTCAGTCAACACGTATGATCTAATGTCTTCGACTCAAATCTAATCATTGAACAAAAAGCAGCATTGAAGGAAATTAGCATCGGCCTTTGCGTTCAAACGATCAAACTTGTTCAAAGAAGTAATTGTCATTATTGTAAATAGCACATGTTCGAGCACTCGAGCGTTGGCGTACAATGTACGCTGTAAATTGCGTTTCGTATTTGAAAGGATTAGTTGGTTTCAGCAATGTTTCCTTATTTACATTATTTTCTTTCGTGTTTTATTATAAGTTTTAAGAAAAAAACAAATATGAAAATATAGTGTTTTTGCTTTAAAATTTTGCTTTTATTTTGCTATCGTTAGTTAAAAGCAAAAACTCATGCGGGATCATACGTGTTCAAACCGGCTCATTCGGCTCTATAGCCCTTTTATTCTTGCTCAAAAAAATGAATGTATAGCCGAACGAGCAAATACCCGAAACGGCTGCTATGAAGACGATTGGTGATAACATCGGAGAGCTAAAACGCAGCACATGATTTGATTGAGCTGAAATAAACAATGGCAACAACTCATTTGAACAAGTTCGATCGTTTGAACGCAAAGGCCTGTTTTTTTGTTCAAGCGAAGCGTATGAATGTTTTACACTGAGCCGGTGCAGTTCTCTGATATGTACTAAAATGGTACATCTATTAAAACAATGGAATGAAGTAAAACTGTGTAAACTGTGGAGTGTGAAACTGAAGTGACTGAAATAAGTGGAAATAAAAAAGAAAATCTAAGGACCTTAAAAAGGAATGAAATGTCGAGCGAACATTACAGAACACATTGAAGTAAAATCAGAAATGTAGAAATTTAATTAAGCGGAATTGAGTGGAACGGAATATAATGAAGTGTTGGGGATTAAATTGATAAAAATTGAATATACTAAATCTTACACTTTTGCAGCCTTCTCGGGTGTCCCGAGCGTACCTAGAAAAGCGTGCGGCAGGTGACAGATTGATGTTGGAGCACTGCATGACAAACTTATCTTAAACATAACAACATACTTCCAACATAAGTGTTCCCAATACGATCTGCACAAGGCTGCAATTGCTGCGGATGATAATTACACCCCACTTCGGATAAACCAATCTTACCAAATCAGGAACGCAACCACAATAGATAAAAAGATTCAATGATGGTCTGAAATGGCTTTTCACGGCGTATATCGGAAAAACTTGCTGAGCCCACATGTCGACAAAAAATTGTCGAACTTATGGCTTACCAACAAGTCGATAGTTGCCGAAACGGAAAAGTACCATTTTTGCCATACAAGAAAGTACATTAAATATGTAATGCGAGATCCAAATGCCGCTGCAAACAGATGTCGAAGATGCAATAGGTGGAGTGAGATATTAGACCACGTGCTAGCTGGATGCACCACACTGGCAAGCTCTATGTACCCGAAGCGACACAATGACATCGCGAAAATAGTCCATCTAAAAATGACGCAGATGTGCAACTTCAATCAAAGCAAAATACCGTACTTCAGATACATCCCAGAACCTATTCAAGAAGACTCCAACTACCTTATGTATTAAGACCGAACAATTTTAACAAATGCAACAAGAGACCACAGTAGGCCAGATATTTTCCTGATTGATAAATCCCAAACGACTGGTTATATAGTTCCTCGGAACAATAACATGCAAATCATATGCAAACAAAATATTCAAACATTCTGACTCAGGCATTGATGTCAAACGCCAGTGGAAGCTAAGGAAGGTGTACATACTACCAATTATCATCTCCGCCCACGGACTCGTGCATAAAAACTTGGCAGACAACGTGAAAACTCTTCAACTCCCAGAATCTTTAATTTTCGACATGGAGAAAGCAGTTCTTCTCATATAGTCCGAAAATTTTTACAGTAAACATTTTTCTTGTTTGTTAAATTGTTAACTATTATATATAATATTTATATACATATGTGTATGTGATATACATATATGTGTAAGTGAAGTAAAAAATAAAAATATAAAAATCACATTTATTTGGAAGCACCAATGAGTAATAGTAAGGCAGCGTTGATACAGGGAACATTTGTTGCTCTAACTCGTTCCTCTTAATGCTCGAGCTTTCTCCTCAATTCTGACCAAAAACTAAGCCATAGCAGGTTGTGCCAAGCCGATGGGAACATCAAAAGAGTATTCGAAAAGTTAAGCCAGCAAAATTCGGTCTGTATAAACTCTAATGAAATTCTTTTGAAGGAGAGTTCACTGCATTGTAAATAGTTTTATGAAGTACTAGCAAACCCGGCCCCCTTCGCTGGGCACACTAAAATAGAATAGATATGGTTTAGAACAAAAAATATATGGTTTTCATATTATTTATTTCTTTATTCTTTATTCAAGCGCTTTGTTTTTGAGTAAATATAAAATATAAATTGAAAATCAGGAAAAAGAAGATTGTTTTTAATTTCAAATCAACGCATATAAATAAACAATCGTCTTTTTTCCTGATCATCCATGAATTTTTCGTTTCAATTTATATGTTTTATTAAGCATTGGAGCTTTTATAACCATTATCCATTTATATTTTTCAAAAAAAAAACACATAATTTCATTTGAACATTCGGATTTCACATTAAATTCTCAAATTTCGTAAGAAATTATTCACTGTTCCAAAATCCACTCCGAAAAAATTCACAAAAAATGTTTACACTTTGCACTTGCGTCTTCTCCTTATGGCGTCCAAATCAGAAAGAAATATTGACACATTGTAACACACTGTCAATTAGACAGTTCAGTTCCGCCCCAAGCGTTAAAAAAGTAAACGGCATTATGGCTGGCTCAAAAGAACGCTGTACGCGTTGCCGGAGTTTCGAATTACAACCAAACTTTACGAAACCCATTTTCAATACTTACCTAACAATGTGCGTAAGTTTGGTTTAATTCGGTGCAATGACACGGCGGGTCCACGTTTCGGCATATATTTCGAGACCCTAGACATCAATAGGTATGAAAATTACCCAGTATTAAAGCACTTATCAACAGCTTTCATTTGATACCCATATTGTACATACACAACCAAAGGTTACCCGGGTCCACGTTTTGACCTATATCTCGAGACCCCAGTCACGAAGCGGCATGAAAAATACTCTGTACTAAAGCATTCACCAACAGCTTCAATTTGATATCCATATTGTACAAACACATTCTAGGGTCCACGTTTTGGTCTCTATCTCGAGACCCTAGTCACGGAGCGGCATGAAAAATACTCTGGACTAAAGCATTCACCAACAGCTTCCATTTGATATCCATATTGTGCATACACATCCGAAGGTTACCCGGGTCCACGTTTTGACCTATATCTCGAGCCCTATTTCCAAAATAAAATATAATTCATGTTACTCGTGGATGATGTAGCTTTCGAATGGTGAAAGAATTTTTAAAATCGGTCCAGTAGTTTTTGAACCTATTCATTACAAACAAACAAAGTTTTCCTCTTTATAATATTAGTATAAACATACACGCCAGCGGCGAGTCTTGCTCGATAACTTTGCTGTTGCTTTCACATGAAAATGGTCAAGTGAGCCGATAGAATTAGATAGAAGTAGCAAATAGAAGAGGCCTATAAGTTGTGCTAGAGAATGATTTATGTTTTCATAAAAGAAAAATTATTTAAATTAAGAATTAATAAAAAATAGTCAGTAAAAGTACAATATTTTCGTGAGGTGTATAATAAAATGTTAATATAGTAGAGTGAAGTGGAGAAAGAATAAACTGGAAATAAGTTGAGGCGACTGTTGGCAACAAAGTGGAATGAGCAGCAAACAACTGTAATGAGAACAACACGAAATGGAATGGAACGCAATAAAATAAATAAAAAATTGGTGCGTAGACTGTTGTTAGGTGT
>JAYXIM010020743.1:0-10591 GCA_037575425.1 Anastrepha fraterculus | reverse complement strand
TTGGCTTAGCTCTTACTCCTTTTCGTGATGTACGTCTTGATGTTGTTCCACAAATGGATTAACCTACAATTTTACAGTGGAACGGAGTAGGATTTGTTTTTCCATGTTCAGTACTCTTGGGGGCATTGGGCCACGGCAAGACTTGTCTTAAGGGGTTACATGGGTTTCGACGGGTAAAAAAAGGCCTATTTTCAATATTTTTTTTCTATATAATAAATCATTTATTTAATTCAAACTTTTTTCTGTCTTATAGATACATATTTAAAGAATAATTTCTGAAATTTTCAAAAAAAAAAATTTTAACTCCTCCATTGTGACGTCATTTTCGGTGATCCCTCGAACAAAAGGTGCCTCCGCGTTGTCAGCATAACTCCTGACAGGATCATCAAATATGAAAAAAAAGTGTTTTAGTTAAGACCATAAACTCGTGCTTGAACGAAGAAAAGAAAAAAAAAGGAAAAATTGGTATTTTGGCAGACATTTTTCCAAAAAAATGAAAAATTCTGTTAAATTTGCTTGACATTTCGTTTTTTTTTTTTAAATAGTTGTAATTGAATAAAACAAAAAGCCTTCGTTCAAGCACGAGTAAATTGTATCTCGAACACCGGTGTAAAATTTCATCAAGATCGGTTGAGTAGTTTTCGAGAACATTTGACAACCCACTTTGAAAACACGGTTCCGAGAAAAACGCGTTTAAAGTGGCTTGGAGCGCACACCTTCCAAAGGCTAGAGCTCCGAAACTTTTATTGGGATCAACTTGAAAATTTATGATAATATTCCTGAGATGTTGTAGAAATTAAAAAGCTAAACAAAAAAAATCGATTTTTTGAACCCACGAAACCCATGTAACCCCTTAATCTATTTGATTTCTGGCAGAGTAGGTGATTAGCCTGCCGCTACCAGTTCTAAGTGGTGGAAATGCCCACATGTCGTTGCTTAGGAACAACGCCTTCTTTACTGCTTGGAGCGCCATCTGTGTTTCACATTTTTCTGGCAGAAGAATCGCACAGATGGTTGAGGATTTCGCTAAGTTTAGTGTGTCTGCGCTATTGCCGCGATCGCCCGCTTCCTCCTGCTGGCGCCACTTGTGCAATGTGTAACTGTTTGTTTTTGCTTGTTTTAGGAGCCAGAAAGCAAATAAGCCGCAGACTATTGAGCGGGAGTAAGGATGGAATGGATAAGGTTTTGGGTTTGAGGAATGAGATTTTATTTTCAATTTTTTTAATTTTAATTTAGAAACAGGGGAAATAGGTAAATTCGGGAAAGTGCGAGGACCACGCTTTATGTGCGACTCGAACCCACAATCTCTGGGATGGAAGACTAGTGCATTTACGCTAGACTAACGAGGCCGACGGAGTAGTATTAGAAAATTAAAAAAAAAATAATAAATAAAAAGGAAAAAACGAGCCAGAGTAAAGAAATTTTCTTACATCAAAAAGAGTTGTAAGGCATTTAAGGGGGCAGATACCTGTAAACGGCCATATTTTCTCAGATTTTCATTAAAATTATTTAAAATGAAGAAGTAAATATATTTTTTTCAAAATTGGCATACAGTTTATTTATACATTAAAATAATATACACATTTTTTTTTTATTTTAATCATTTAAAATGGCGGATGTACACTTAATTCTTCCAGGAAGGTCGCAGCGGGTTTTCTCAATCGGCGGGGCATTGTAGCATAGGCGTCAGTGACCTGAACACAAAAAACCAAAAATTTTTTTGTTTATTAATGTCATGATTTCTATATGAATTTAGGAAATGAAAAAAAATGCGCGGAATAAAATGCTTAAAAAAATGAATTTTGGGGCAAATTTTCCTATTTTTGCTTCGAAAAAATCATTTCTAATGAACTTAATGAATGACTTTTTATCTAAATAAAAAAAGTAATGACTTTGAGTGATGGAAATCTTTATTTTGATCTTTACGCGCTGCATTGCTTGTATGTTTGTATACTGCAGCTCTCTAGTTCACAAGTGCCAAATATGATTGAGGAGAAATGGCAAAAATATATTGGCGAAAATTAAAAAAATCATCCTATAGGGTGATGAATTTTGCGTCACCTTGTATTTGGAAAGAAAGTAACACTGCTTTGACTAGCTATTGCTGCTGCAAAGGAAATTTATTTTAGTGATGCGGACAAAGCACTGGTGTTAGTCCAGAATGACTGTGAAAACATTTTTATGCGCAAAGTCTCAACCACACCGCCACCTCGCAATGTGTGGACGCACAAAAGGAATAAGCGTAAAATAGGTGAATGGTATACGCGTACATATATCTATTTACATATATATGGATGTGTGTTGCGTTTTCGGTAAAATCTACTTTTACTGGCTACACCCGGCGAATGCGAAGCTAACCGCAGCGCTAACACCCTGAACACTAAGCCTCGCTTTTAAGCGCACAGGGCAATTGAAAGAGCTGTTAGCTACATTTGAAAAATGTGTGAAAAAAATATGTGAAAATTGTAAAAAGTTGAACAGCCTTTGAAGGCTGTAATTAAGCTGTTATAATTATCAGCACGTATGCATTGCTAATGTAACGCTTTGTATGAGGGCACTCGCCGCCATATCAGGCGCAAACTATTCATACATTTTTTGCCCTTAAATAAAGCTCATATCAGTGTTTAAAAATGTTTGTGTAGCTATGCTATGCTATTTTACAGAATTAGTATTTGATATAATGGAAACAGTGGAAATCATATCCAAAAGAGGGTTCGGGAAAGTAAAAATTAAAATACTTACGGACAGCTAATCGGTTCTCAAAGCCTTGAATAGCTTCACTTTCAAGCCAAAAGCCCTAATAGAGTGTAACAATGCACTCAACAAACTGGCCACTCATAATCAGGTCTCACTGATTTGGATACCAGGACATGAGTGACCCGAAGGAAATAAAAAGGCAGAGTTTTATGCCAAAAAAGGGGCAGAAGAGCTATATATTGGGCCAACCTCATTTTTTGGCTTTAACAGAAATAATATAAAAGAGGAAACCAAAAAATGGATCCAAACTAAAATCAGGGAACACTGGAAGGGCGCAAGCAGACTTAGTCACTACAAAAAGTTTTTGAGCTTCAATATCAACCGAGCTTAACCTGCTCCCACTCTAAATAAAGAGGGCAAAAGATTACTCTATGGAGCCCTTACAGGTCACTTTGCCTGCAATAAACACTTTGACACAGTAGGATTATTATCTAGTACAAGATTATGCAGATTCTGCTGTGATGAAGAGGAGTCTGTGGAACACTTAGTCACCGACTGTGAGACATTAGGTCATGGGAGACACAGAATCCTGAGCTCGTACCTACTAGAGGAGGAAGACCTACAATTGATCCTTCCTAAGGAGCTCGTTCGCTTCCTCGGTTTATTAAATAATTATAATTAAGTAATTAGGGGCGCACAATGGATCCATCTGGTCGCAGTACATAACGGCCTTAGACTGACTCGTACAACCATTACCATTACCTTTAAGTAAAGCGAGTTCCAAGCGATTTTCTTTTAATTTCTAGAAGAGTCACCAGACTTTGCTTTTTAAAAAGTTTGACAAAGAATAACTGGAATCACACATTTTTTAGTTTTATTGTATTACAGAAATCGAAGGTACATTTTTTTGTATTCCTATGATATGACACCGTTAGATTGAAGTTTTTTTTTATTTCTGTTTTGTTTATATATTTTTATTTAACATAATTTGCTCTATATGTCACCGCCTTCATTTCGCACTCACTCCACAAATTGCGTATACGCAGTGTGCTCCCCAGTTTTATGATTTAAATTTCCTACTCAAATGAAGTCAATGCAATGGAATGTGATTGTGCATATTTGTTTTGCATTTGAGATTCGTCTTTTGTCAGCAAACTAGGGAAGAGGAAGTGAGAGCGCACGAAGAACGCGAAATATGTCAAGTGTCACTTTAAACACACCGCAACACCGCACATAACTGGCTTACGTATCTCTGCTACTCGCTCGTTTGGCGCTTTGAAAATAAACTGAAACTTACTTCCTATACCGCTGAGTGTGGCGATAAAGTAAATTTGATTATTTCATTCCAAATTAAGTGCAAGTAACAAAGGAATTTTCTATACATAATTCTTGAAATTAATATTTACTCAATTCGTTTCTTGTTGAGAGGTGATTCTACACTTGAATTAAGTGCATAAGATTGTGTTATAAGGCAGAATCGTTTAACTGAAATCACTTCTAAGAATGAGCTTACATCGAACTACCTGGGAAATCTTACAGGATTCTGACCGGGCTAAGATCTAAGAGTCGTAGTAGGTGTTCTCTTTGGGCACTGTCTAATAGAAAGGCATGCCAGTAGGTGAAGCGCACCATCCAAGGACTAATGTTGAAGCTGTCAGGATAAAGAAGTGGAAGAGATGGGTGCACATCTTCTATGCGGGTGCATGGCTCTGTGTAGAAGACGGTTGCGACTGCTCGGCCTAGCTTGCCTGGACATCATTGCGAATGTAGCAAATCTCAAACTAACTGGCTATACCAAGCTTTTCAAGATCACACAGTGGTTCAGAGAGCACTAAGTAGAGTAAGGTTAGGATAGTTCCAGTAGTATAACAAGAGGCCTCTAACTGTACGTCGAAGAACAGCCACTTAACATAATCCAGTACTTGGTTTAGTTCTAGTGAAATTCAGTAAGTGAAAAGTTAGTTTTCAGTGAAAGTTACTTTTGTTTGTTCCAGGCAAATGATCACAATTTCGGCTTAACGTCCCTCATGAGTTCTTGCACAGGGTTCTAAGAAGTTTGACTTTCATAAAGTCCATTAGATTTCGATTGGTCAAAGTTCTAGGTAATTAGTTGGATTTAACTATTTCAGCCATGCCATTTTTCCATAATAACAAGTCGCGAGACAAGGCCAAAATATCACCAAATTCTGATGAGAGATAAAATCCGCCTGCAGAAACTCTTTAATATAAATTTCTTGGTTAATTTTACCAGTGCCTATAAAGGGTCACTTTTAAAGTCACATTGGCAAATTGCCAACTAAATGAGATATTTTTATGGGAAATGTAGCAAATTCCTTTTCTTATTCTCTTTAAGCACACAGATAACGGTTGGCTTCAGAAAAGTTTTTTTTTTCAAGTCTGTCAGTTTTGGTAAATATTACTAAAGAGTAGTCGCAAAACATTCTCAATGGGGTGTGTGTCGGGGCGACATGCCGGCCAATTCAAACCGTCGATTTTTCTCTCTTCGAAGATGCCAAGATTTAATGGGGCACGCGAATTGTTGCATTAATTTGCGGAAATATCCCATTTTTTCCCCAAAAACTATTCCCAAATTCGATCAAAATATTATCGAGAAGCGCTGTGTACATTTGCGAGTTCATCCGATATGAAATAAAATAAAAAGGTGACTTCCTATGATGGTCAAAAGCTGCCCAAATCATAAGAGAGCCGCCGGCAAAATTTCGAGCACAACAAGATGGGCTTTCGCGGCGTGTGTCTCTCCAGTACTTGTTTTTGCCTCTGGCTCGTTTAAGTTGAACTCTTTCTTATCACTAAAAGTGACGTTAAGCCACACTTCCCACCAATATTTATATTTGTCAGCGAATTCCATGCGAGGGTATTTATGGCGCGGTTTTAATTTAGGTTTATGCAGTTTTTTTTTCGTTTTCCATTTCAAAATTTGCTGAATTAGACGTTGAAAGACTTCTAATGAAAAGTGAAACTTAATATTCGCTACACTTAACGACTTAGTAACTGCTAAATGCTTAATACAATGCTTTGTTCGCTCATCAACAATAGAAGGACATCCACGCTTTCCTTGCTTTAAGTCATCTTTGGGATTTTTAAGAATGTTTACCGCAGTTGTTGCACTTATTTCGGCAATTTTTGGAATTTCAGTTGCGCAAATCTTTGACTTCTTTACGCAAATGGATAACTATTTGTAACATTGTTTACAAAAGAGACTTTCCGTATGGCATTTTTGCTTTTACAACCTACGTAATAATATCAAAGTCTTCAAAAGTGACTCAAAACAGATGAAAATTAACGTTTACCTGCAAATGCGTGCATAAATTTCACGAATTCGGCATTTACGTAACGAAATTTTAGAATCTGAAGGCTTGTTCCACTATTTATTTCACAGGGTGAGGTAATGCCAGTCTACGTAATATAAATATACTTCCACGACTTCAGAATAAAATCCTGGGAGATACTCTCAACACAACTAGGTTGGTACGCACTCAACGACATTCATTGTGATCTCAAGATCTCTACGGTCGCTGAAGACATTGAAAAACAAGCAGAAGCCTCCTCCCCTATTCTACAAAGGCTGCTGGCCTATGCCCACTTGACTTGATAGCGCAGGAGATGTACGAAATGAGACCTATGAGGAACAACCAAGCCCAATGCGACCAGCTGGCGCTGAGAAAATCCGTAAACCACCGCTGCGTGGACCAGTGGCAGACGCGATTGGACAGTCCAAATAAAGGCAGGTGGGCAGTCCGTCTCATCCCCAACGTTGTAGATTGGCTCCAGAGAAAACACGGAGAAGTAGACTTCTATGTCTGCCAAATCCTAAGTGGTCACGGCTGCTTTAAAGCGTACCTTCACCGCTTTGGACACGAAGAAAATCCATACTGCGAGCAGTGCACACCAGCAGTTGAGGAGGACGCAGAACATTTGCTTTCACTTATCCCCGCTTCAAAGGAGTAAGGGCTAAACGGGAAGACAGCCTTGGCAGCAGTATCACGCCTGAGAATTTAGTGCCACTGATGTTGAAGAGCCAGGACAATTGGAGCAAAGGCCACAACATGGCTGCTGAAATAGTCCAGCAACTCCGACATAGCGAGCAGACAAGGACGATGCGCGAACGCCAAATAAGAACGTGAAGCAGCACACCTATCCAGAGATGGAAAGGCAGGTAAACTGACGATACCACTATCAGAAACTAACTTTTTCTTTGGTAAAGAACAGGGGCATGGGGGGAGGGAACGTATAGATTCAACAGGGGTTGTATTCTTCAGATACGACTTAACATTGGTGGTAATAGGCAGATGCAGCTTCTGGCCTTTTGCATCAGAACAGTAACTGACCTTGAGTGCAACGCTCAAACCGCCTCCCGACGAAATACTTGACGGTAGTACCGGGGGATTGGGACTTTGACGCGGCAGGAGGTTTAGTTCAGGTTAAAGTCCCACATTGACGGGGTAAGGCTTTCGGTGCTTCCTTCCTCATAAAAAAAAAATCTTTAAAGACGCGTGAATGAGGAAGCTAGCGAACTACTCAGCATCTCAGGTCGAACCTGACGACTCCATCGCATTAAGCCACATGATCTGGTTTGATGGTTGTTAACTTAACCCGAATCTTCCCACGATTACCATATGGTAATGCAAACATGCCGTTACAATTTTACGTATTATGTCTGAACTAAATAACGAAAACAAAAAAGAATAACTGTATTTCACGCAAAATAAATGCAGCTCACGGAAAAACATAAGTGTTTTATTATTTTTAGTGCAGCTAGCAAAGCTATAAGACGTCAAACTCAGGAGAAAAAAAAAAAGTGAATTATTGTGGTTTTTTAACATGGTACGTCGGTAAGTATATGAATAACTTTTCGCTTTTTTGATATATTTCCAAAAAAATTGCATCAGTTGGTAGCTAATGAAATAAACTAGTAAATGCAAGTTTAGTTTTGTTTGAAATTTGATTTTTTGTGTAACTTTTTTGTATTTTACTCAAGGCGTTACCATATGGTAACCGTGGGACGTCTAGGGTACAGGGTTTTAGTTACGTTTGGTGAAGTTTTTTTTTGAGATTTTTGAGCATATTTATTGATATTTTGTGAATTACAGCGGTTTATCGTTGCAAGAAATGCTTGATTTCATTCAAGAACTCGATGAAGCAGAAGATCAAAATCAACTGTGTGATATTCCAACCACTCTTTATATCGAGCCTCCTGTGGATGGCAACGAATCTGGCGAAGATGACGCTGAAGATGATTGTGCGGGCATTCCAGATAATGTGCGACGTATGCAAGGTTTCGATGAAGAGGAGGATGTAGGAGGCATGTTTAGAGACGGTATAAGCATACCATCATTTTAAACTTATAAACCCTAAATTTTTCAGCACCAAATCCAGGAGATTTGCCTGTTATTGAGGTTGAAGACACTTATAATGAGATGGAGGATGAAGAAACAACGGCTAATCGTTCAGAATCTCCAATGAGGAAGGGCTTACGTAAAATTGAACCGAAACCTGCAAACGTTGCATTGCCATCAGGAAACAAGGAAACTGTATTTGAATGGGTCAAGAAGAAATCGCCATCTCTAATTCCAATTTTTTCAAGCGCAAATTACGAAGATTGTCGCCATTCACTGCCACACGAACAGTTTGAAAAATTTTTTGATGACACATTATTGGAACATATTTGCGAACAAAGTGCGTTATATTCGGTGGAACAGAATAGACCGAACCCAAATATAACAGTCAGCGAACTTAGAGCATTCATAGGCATATTGATCGTCACTGGCTACAGTTATCACTCCAATTACAAACATTTGTGGAGTCAGGATGAAGACATTCGGAACAATCTTGTCAGTAACACCATGCGTCGGAATCGTTTTCAAGAGATTTTGCAAAATCTTCACTTCGAAAAAACTTCCAAGGCTTCTTCAAAAGACGGCCCAAATCCTGACAAAATGTGGAAACTGCGTCCTCTTACGGATCATTTGAAAGCAAAAATGATAGAAAATTTCCATCCGGAACAAAATCTTTCTTTCGACGAAAGTATAATATCTTATTTTGGTAAACATGGATGCAAGCGATTTGGATATAAAGTCTGGTCCCTATGCACTCCATCTGGTTATTTGGTGAATTTTGAAATTTACCAGGGGAAGAATCCTCGATCGAATTTGGAGTACGAAACAAAGTTTGGAAAATGCGCCGTTCCTTTAGTCAGCATGATCGAAGATTTTCCTGATGAATTGAAATCGCTGTCATTCCAGTTTTATTTCGATAACCTGTTTACTAGTTATCCTCTGTTGGCATATCTCAAGTCATGCGGATATAATGGTACTGGGACAATCCGAGAAAACAGAATTCCAGCAAGCTGTCCACTAGTGCATAAAAAAGACTTCAAGTCAATGGAAAGAGGTTACTCTGAATCAATTGAAATGAAAAGCACTGGTATTTGTTTGGTGAAATGGAAAGATAACAATGTTGTCTGCATGTTATCTACCTGCTTTGGTGAGGATCCGAAATCAATGGCACAGCGTTATTCGAAGGCAAGTGGATCGAAAATAAATGTACCCCATCCTTGCGCAATCACGGAATATAATAAATTTATGTGCGGAGTAGACCGATTAGATCAAAATCTATCCCTGCACCGCATCGCATACAGGAGAAAAAAGTGGTGGTCTAGCATTTTTACCTGGCTGTTAGATGCTTGTATTCAAAATGCATGGCAACTTTACCGAAAAGATTAACCTATCAGTCAGATAGAATTTCGACGACAAGTTACAGTATACTACTGCAAACACTATGGTATACCGCCCAAAAGTCCTGGACCTGCGCCCTTTCACAGATATGCATACCAACCAGGTCGAGTTGAACATACTCTGCGCTATGATCAGGTTGGACATTTTGTGGTACCATCAAATCGTAGGCATTGTGCCGGTGACGGAAGCAGAGTTAATGGACGAACTGCATGTGGTAAATGCAACGTAGGACTTTGCGTACAATGTTTTGCTCAGTACCACACAAAACCATGATAAATTTCAGTTCAAAAATGTTTTTTTTTTTCATTGTCGTGAATTCATTTATTTTACTTATTTTTTAAATAAAAATGTTTGAAAACAGTTATTTTTTGAAAAATTAAAAATAAAACGACATTCGAAAACCATGTTGTCTAGAGGTCCCACGATTACCATATGGTAACGCTAGTTTTCCGCATTTTCCGGAAAATCGAAGAGAGGAAAATGAAAATGGACTTCATTTTCGTGCTCAGGAGATCGAAATACATAAGTATACAACATTTCACAAAAATCCAAAACAAAAAAAGTTATGGGACTTCCTGGGTTAAGGAAGCGACTATGGAAATCGCTTCACAAAATTTTCTTTGTGTTACCAGAGTCAACAACCAGTGTTGTATATTTTATATCGTAAATATGTTTGTAAAAAAATTGGTGTTTCATGTTGCAGTGCTAGGTACCCTCATAATAATAATAATCCTAATCAGAAAATTGAATGAATATAAGTATTCGCCACAAACATTCATACAAACATGCAAAGCATTTCCCCTTGTTATTGTTATTGTTATTGTTTGTGATATACATATGTATGTACGCTTGTCACCACTGTTGCCGCCGAGCATTGGGAGACCAATTATGTAATTAGCTCAATTGAATTTTAGACTACCCCTCATTTCATCGCCCCCTTAATAGTCAGCAGGTCCAGTGTAATATAGGCATCGGCAAGGGATTTCAATGCAACCATAGGTGAGTCGTTGGAGATGATGTGAGCCGAAGTGGATATGTGCATACGAGTATGTTCGCATCTGCGGAGCATTTTGACTAAGTGAGAGTATAACAGCAATTAAGACAACAACGGAAACGCCATGCCGTACACACTGCCAATA
>JAYXIM010020724.1:0-13789 GCA_037575425.1 Anastrepha fraterculus | reverse complement strand
AGGATTTGTCCAAGTGAGCTGGTACGTTGTCGTGATGAAAAGGAAAATCACTCGACTTCCTCGATTCGAAAGAATACCAAACACAAAGAAATAAATCGATTTGGCTGAAACTTGGTGTGTGGTCTTCCAAGAGATGCTTCTAACTAAAAATAATCTCGATACATGCTAGTAGGGTCATCTCTCTGATTTTGCACGGACTTTTCAAAAGTATTTCAATTGAAAGGGTTCAAAATATTTAACAACTCATTTGGATATGAAAATGTTTACCGCGATTGTTCATAATTGCCAATAAGCGTTCACGTGCATCAACTTTAAAAATGCGGGGATTTAGAACATGAGTTGCTTTCTCATCCGCGCCATTCTTAAATTTTAGGGAAAAGTGATTTTTTTTATTCCCAAATTGAAAAAAATAGCTTGACGAAAAAAATTTGGTCCTAACAGACTTTTTTGCAGAAACGGACGTGTCTTTCGAAGGGTTGGAGGAATTTTGCATTTTAGAGGAGATACGAAATATAAAAAAACTTTTGGCTAATTGCACTACGTTGAAAACTAAAATACATTTTGCACAAAGAACGTGGTATTTCTTGTCACGGCCAGCTACGTATCATGCAGTCCTAGTAGTTCAGCACGCCTTAATTCTTTTTATAGTTCATTTTCATTGACGCATAGAAGCACTCTTTCATTACACCCTTCTTTAGGAGTGGCAATAAAAATGACGTTAGAAATTATAAGCCTATTTCAAAGCTGTCAACTATTTCCAAAATTTTTGAGCACGTACGTGGTCAATGCAAAGCTGAGCTTTGCGGTTAAATATTTAATTTGCCCCAATCAGGATGGGTTTATTGCTAACAGATCTACAGTATTTAATCTGACTGTTTTTAGCGAATACTGCATTGATTCTTTATCGGCTGGCTTCCAGGTCGATTGTATTTACACCGACTTTTCGAAAGCCTTCGACAAAGTTTCTCATAGAATCTTAGTTAAAAAATTAGCTTGTTTTGTGTTTTTTATTATTATTTGTGTTATTTATTAATGACATCAAAAGTTGTTTCTCATATGCTAAATTTTTGCTTTATGCTGATGACATTAAGATCTTCTCAGCGATCAAGACTCAGGAGGATGCCATTCAGCTTCAAAAAGATATGAATAGGCTTTACTTGTGGTGCCAGAATTCACGACTTTCGCTGAACTTATCTGAGTGCTTTGAAATATCTTATCCGAAAACATCTAACATTTTGTGCACTAAGTACAGTATCTCGATATGTGTTCTGCAGTGTGTTGGTGAGTTTAAGGACCTTGGCGTTATCTTTGCTAACAAATTCTCTTTTAATAACCATATAAATTATATTACTTCTAAATCTTTTTCGATGTTGGGCTTCGTCAGACGGAACGCCACTAAGTTCTCTGATCCCTACACTATTAAGTTACTCTATACATCTTTTGTTAGATCTCATTTAGAATCTGCTGTGTTTATTTGGAGACCTTGTAGTCAGCAGGTTATCAATAGAATCGAACGTGTGCAATAAATATTTCTCAAATATGCCCTTCGGTCTCTGAATTTTATTGATCCCATGCCGTCATATTCTGCTCGTCTCATGCTTTTAAGTCTCAAGTCCGTAGAAATTCGTAGGTCTATACTGTATATGTCTTTTACTCATAATGTTATAACTGGAGTAATTGATTGTCCCTACTTGTTGGAAAGGATTCGATTTAATGTTCCCCAGCGATCTCTTAGGAACTTCTACCCTTTTTATGGGGGAAACTATAAAACTAAGTATGCCAGTAATGCTCCCATTACTCGTGCTTACGGAAATTGAATTCCGTTGATAATGATGTTGTTCTCGATTTTTCGCTGTCAAGAGTAGCATTTTTTAATCTCCTGAATTCTATGTTATACGAGGGGTGCCTTTTATATGTCGGGATTTGGCAACCCTGGTGTTGCAATCTGGCAACTGACAGCTGTATCGCAAAGTTTGACATTTTTTGGCTTTTGCGTACTCAAAATGTTTTGAAATACCAGCGCTAACATATTTGTGTTGTTTACAGTAACTTAAAAGATTCATCTCGGCCCAAAAATGGAATTAAATCCTGAACATTTTTGTGCGATTATTTTTTACAACTTTCGACGTGGATTAACTCAGCAACATTGCATGGATAAACTTAATTCATTTTTTGGCGATGAAGGTCCATCAAGGACCAGTGTTTATCGATGGTATGGGGAATTCAATCGTGGTCGTAGTTCACTCCAAGACGAATTTCCTGAAGGTCGTCCAAACTCAGTTGTTGTTCCGAAAAACATTGATGCTGTGCGCGAACTGATATTGCAAGATCGTCATGTGACCTATCGTGAGATTGAGACAATCTTAGGCATTAGTGGGACCAGCATACTTACATTCAATATTGCATAAACATTGGACTGTCAAAAAAATTTGTTCGCGTTGAGTCCCACACAATTTGTCAATCGCTCAAAAAAAGGCTCGTGTCGATTGGTCGAAGGAAATGCTCAAAAAATACGATCGCGGGGCTTCGAAACACGGCTATGACATCGTGACGGATGTTGAATCATGGATTTACGCGTATGAGCCCGAAAGTAAACAACAGTCGACTGTATGGGTGTTTCAAGATGAGCCAAATCCAACAAAAGTTGTTCGCGCACGAAGCACTTCCAAGCAAATGGTCGCCTGTTTTTTCGGAAAAACTGGACATGTTGCAACCGTACCACTAGAACAACGCAGAACAGTAAATTCTGAGTGGTGCACAACCATTTGTTTGCCAGTTGTCTTCCAAGAAATTAGGAAAACCAAGCGCCAAAAACGGATGACTCCACACCAGGACAATGCGAGCTCTCACACATCGGCTCAAACAACTGCATTTTTGAGCACCCAAAACATCGAATTAAGAGGTCATCCGCCGTATAGTCCAGACTTGGCACCGACTTCTTTTTATTCCCGTACGTAAAAAACAAATTGAGAGGTCAACGTTTTTCGACACCTGAAGAAGCGGTTGCGGCATTCAGAATGCATGTTTTGGAGGTACCTCATTCAGAGTGGCAAAAGTGCTTCGACAATTGGTGCAAACGCATGCAGAAGTGTATAGATCTTCATGGAGAATATTTTGAAAAACAATAAAGAGATTTTCGATGATTAAAATTTGTTTTTGTTCTCTAATCCCGACATATAAAAGGCACCCCACGTAGTTGTTTTTAATTACATGTATATCTGGCTGCCGTTTAGTCTAAGCTACTTTTGTATCATAGTCTGTAAGGATTGTAATTCATAGACTTAAATAAATAAATAAATTATTTGCAAATTATAATGAAAAACTCTCACAAACCAACGTTCAGTGCTATGTACGAAATTCACAAAAAAATTTTACAAATTTCAAAAAATTATCAAATTTATATAAATATTCTGCGTACGAAGTTTTACAGCTCATTCAATTTTAATAAAACCTAGTGTAAGCTGGAAGTCGAAATCAATGCGATTTTTGAGAATTTTTTAAATTACGATGTTGTATATTTCCTTTCTTAACTGGCTCTCGAAAGACCTGTTACATTTGCCTACGGATACGTGAGGAATGAGTCAAGAGCTGAGCGCATCCATTTCCAACCTTTTTACTTAATTTGTTTACCTTTTCATGGCTAATGTTCATTTAATTTTTTTAAGTGAAATATGAATACGAGTATGCTAATTAATTATTCTTTTACTCTCACACATACATACACAAATGAGTGTGTGTGTTATTTAGACTAACTATTCACTAGTATTTGTTTATACCTTCCCTTTGAAAGAGTTCGGATGCACTTAGTATGGATTTCATTGTGGAAACATTTTTAGTTTATATTCTATAAAAGTTGTAAAAACTTGATATCTAATGACACTTTCGGGTAGCCCTTTTGAAAATAAATTGAAAACAAAAATATTTTTTTCACATTCGCTAGGGATTGTGAGCTGCTTGTGAATTTGTTATTGCCTATTTTTGGCCGTATGTAGCGGTGTTCTGCTTTCTGAATTTCCTGAAACCTGAATTCCATAATATTTGTTGTATGGCACTGCTACCTAATCTTAAAGCGAAAATGACAAATGGTAGTGCGGATGAATTAAATCATGGGATGCGGTTATTACGCAAATTTTGGCTGAAAAAGTTTTAAATACAAAGTATTTTTCGGATGGAGCTGCCATTTATTTTTTAATTATAAAAGTTATTAAATTTGCTTTATAAAAAAAAAACTGCGTTTATTTTGGTTTTATGGAAAACTGTAGCAATTTTCGAAATTTATTTCAACACGTCGCCTGCGCTATTGCAGAACTTTGCTGTTAGCGCGAAACGTAGTATGCTTATTTTAAAAATTACAAAAACAAGCGAAAGAAAAAGCAACTTGAAATTTTTCCTGTTGTGCGCAGGATTTAGTGTTGAGAAACTACAAAGTAAATTATTGAAGCAAATGGCTGTCGTAAAGTAGACAATTTATTTATTGCCCGAATTCCAATTATTTCAACAAATTACGCAATCAAATGCAACGATTTTAATTTTCTTTTGGTTTTTAATTATCAATGAGAATAAGTAGGTGCGGGGACAAATCAAGAAAAAACAAAAAAAGGTCAGTAACTTAATTGATTTACATATTTTAGCTACCCCTTATTAATTTAAAAATATCGTAATATACTTACTTATAAAGGGTTTTCCAATAACAGGTATACAGGTGAATGGATTGCTCTATCGAGAGATGATTAACGATTTTCTATGGCCGGAATCGGATGGTATTGATCTGGGCAACGTTTATTTTTAACAAGACGGCACTAGGTGCCACACAAGCAACGAAACCATTGAGCTTTTACGGGAAAAGTTTCCGGACCGTATTACCTCTCGAAGAGGTGATCACAATTGGCCACCGAGATCTTGGAATTTAACACCTTGTGACTTTTTTCTTTGGAGCCACGTCAAAGAGAAGGTCTATGCCAAAAGCCCAAAGCCGATTGAAGACCTCAAAATGGAATTCGTGAGGCTATCGGGGATATAGGCCAGCCACTTATCGATAGTACAGTCCATATAATTTAATGTTAATGTTAAATGTTGACCGCGACTGCGCTTCAAATGGTCCATCCGCTTAGTCTAATTTTGGCATACTCTTTCCAATGTTTCGGCCGGTATCTCACATATAAATGATTTAATGTTGTTTTCCAATGCGTCAATTGAAGCAGGCCTGTCTGAATAGACATGAGCTTTAACATAGCCCCACAAAAAATAATCTAAAGGCGTTATATCGCACGATCTGGGTGGCCAATTGACAGGTCCCGAACGTGAAATAAAATGTTCACCGAACTCGCCTCTCAACAAGTCCATTGTTACGCGTGCTATGTGGCATGTGGCACCGGCTAGCTGAAACCACATGCCATGCACGTCGAGCTCTTGCATTTTGGGCAAAAAAAGTTGGAAATCATATCACGGTAGCGCTCATCATTCATAGTTACGTTACGATTCGCAGCATCTTTGAAGAAGTACGGTCCAATGATACGTCCAACCCATAAACCGCACCAAACTGTGACCTTTTCTGGATACTTTGGTAGCTCTTGCAATTCTTCTGGCTGATCTTCACTCCAAAATCGACAATTCTGCTTATTTACGTATCGATTGATCCAAAAATGATCTGCGTCGCTGAACACAATTTTTCGATAAAAAAGTGGATCTTCGGCCAACTTTCCAAGAGCCTATTCACCAAAAATTCTGCATTGTGGTAGGTCGTTCGACTTCAATTCTTGCACCAGCTGTATTTTGAAAGGCTTCACACCTAAATCATTTCGCAAAATTTTCCACATTGTTGAGTAACAGAGGCCCAATTGCTGCGAACGGCGACGAATCGATAATTGATGCTCATCATTAACACTGGCCGATATAGCTGCGATATTTTCTTCAATTCGCACTCTACGTAAGCGCGTTGGCGGTTCGATGTCCAATAATATAAATTTGGTTCTAAATTTAGTCACAATAGCTCGAATAACCGCTTGAGTGGGTCGATTAAACTGACCATAAAATGGAAGAAGCGTGCGATAAACTTTCCTAACAGAACACGAATTTTTATAATAAAGTTCAATGAGTTGCAAGCGTTGTTCGTTTGTAAGACGATTCATGGTTAAATTATAGACCAAACTGAAGATGTTTGACAGTAAAACAAAACACGAAACGTGCGTCAGCTGTTTAAAAAAACTGTTTAAAAAGATAATAGCTAAAAAATCACACTTTAGTATAAAGAAATGTTTTAAAAATCGACAATAATTTTGAGTAGAAACTTCTAACTATGACGCGACAAAAATATGAGAATTTAATTAATTTTTATTTGATCGTTTTTAAAACGATTTTTTTTTTAAATTACCATCAGTGAGGCTTCCTTTGGCGATCGATTGACAATTTAGGCAAAGGAAATAAGTCTTTCCAATAGCGCAGAGGAAGGAAAGGGTGTTTTACATAAAAATCATATATTTGTAATAGGAAAGCGGTGCAAACCGTCAATTCTCTATCATCGTCATTAAAGTACAAAATTACTTCGGTTGCTGTAGGTCCGCCAAGAGAGTCTATGCGTATATAATATATACATTTTGAACTAAAAAAAGAAAGTTATGTATAAATCTTTCGCATGGAGGTTTCTCTTAGTCGACCTGTTAACTCCTGATTTCTTTCAATTCGAGTAAAGATGCATTGACACTTATGGAAGGTTGTAAATTATTTTCTTCTCCAACCGGTTGTTTTTTCAACTTCAGCGCGTATTCTTTAACCCTCCGTTGGGCACCTTTTTTAAAACCATCGATTGGGCACCCAGGTCTGACGTTTTGCTTGTCCTTGTCCTGTTCGAGTATCTTTGTTAGAAGGCCACATCCATAAATCCATGAGAAATGAAATTTTAGGTAGCTACCTGGAAGTTCAAGTCGTTAAGTATAATAGAAATATGGTAAAGTCGCGTCCAAAGTCGAAAATTCTGGGCAGAAAAGCTTGACCAGACCCGGGTGACCAATGGAGCGTTTCCTCTATCTCGGACATCACCTAGAATATACGACTCAGCACTTCCCAGCAAGACTTTGCAAAATTAATTAAAATTTAACTTGATATCAGAAATGACGATTACTGCAATAACTACATTCCAGGAGTTAGAATGCAAACAGAAACAGCTTTCAAATATTTGCAGTAAATTTGGTTGCATTTGAATATGAAATTTGCGTATGAAATTTTAAATTTTCGCAAGCTAAATGTCGCAATTTTATTTTGATGGACACTAAAGTGAGAATAAAATAGCCAAATGTGTTTAATATCTTTCAAGGAAGTCGCTAGATTCTGAGATGGGTTGCTTTACTCCTGCTTATTCTTCCAATTACTAAATTTCTTCTCTTCTGTATAGAATGTCGAGAATGCCAATTAAATTAGTCTGCTGTGGACATCAAGAAAACGAGATTTATGCCACCAGATTGGCTTAATGGCATCATTTAATTACATCACCTATACACCAGTAACCATTTTCATCAACAAACTAATTAGTCACTAACATCGGACAAAAAATATAAATCCAAAGGTATTTGGTTAAATATCATTTTTACCAAAAATTTAGTGATAGTGAAAAACATTGCATAATCACTAAACCTTTTGAAATTAACTAGCATTAAAAATTTTCTCTTTCGCTATCACAAAATTTTCAGTCATAATGGATTTTGCATTGTAACTACCATTGAACAGACAGTGACGGTGCAATTTGGTGGTAGTGCAAAAACGCCAAATCCTCTTCAAAATAACCAATCGTAGGTATGTGCATATTCCACTTCATTATATGATTTGCGTTCGATAACCATAGATTTTTTTTTATGTTGTCAATTACAATTTTTGTAACGTTGAAGAATATATATTGTCTAAAATATATACAAAAACCAGTCAACCTACCAATGAATCAACATAAGTTGTATTCCTTCGCTACAAATCGAACATTGCCACAAACATATTTTTCGCTCCCTTTTGTTGGTAAGTAAAGTGGCGCACTTCAAGTCATAGTTCTTAAAAAAAACCCCTACTTTATTTGTCGTATTTTTCTCCTTCACTTTTTCTTCACATAAAAAATAAAAAGCACACAGTAAAAATTCACGCACACAGATATCAAATACACTCACACACACGCATTTTAAATAGCTTCTCCAATTCGAGTAGCAAAATATTAAGTCGCACACTGGAAACTTTTCGAAGACTTAACTGCGGTTGAAAACAGGTTTCTTTATATGCTGTGCTTTCGTGAACTTTCTCGGTTTGCCACATATGCCAAGCAACTTTAGGAGGAATTGGTAACGGTAGCTGGGCAAAGTATGCATAGTCAAAGCTTGCATTTGCCCATAGCATACGAGACATAAGAGTCGAGATACTGACAGCGGCAAAGAGGCAAGAGTGGTGATGGCATTGGTGACAGTGTCGAAACATTTGTTGCAGTCAGTCAGTCCGACGGCTTGCTTCCGGCTGTAAAGCACCCGCAATTTCCTGTTTTTCAGGCGCTAGCTCGAGTTGCGGCTTTGGCTGTCGCTGTGACTTCTGCAGCAACAGTTTCCAATTTATTTCCCCAGAAGTTGAAGACGATCAACGCACACAATTGTAGCTGCAATTTATGGAGAATCACATTTACACACACAAAAATGTGGCTTAGCTTCAAAAAGCGGAAGTATGCGTAGGCTTGGGTGCTAATTTTTCATTTTTCAATTTAATTTTTTTCATTTCTTTTTCTGCAAGGATAAACTACAATTCTCAATCTTTGCTGAAAATTTAATATACTTTCTAAAGTTTCTTAACCACTTTTTTCGTTTTAAAGAACTTGAATGGCGAAGTAAATGTCAAAGTATTTAAGTTTTACGCTATGAAATTTGCACTTACTACAATCAACTTCATTCGCCTTATGCGGGGCTATGTTTCGATATGAATGTTACGTATACGCACCGGCGCATAGAACGACTGGCTGAATGAACGCATTGAACGTACTTGCCAATGGATATAATGAGTTTGCATGAGCAATTTGCAGTTTTTGGTGTTGCTAAGAAGTATTGTAAATTTGTATAGTTAATCTACCGTTAATTGTAAATATAAATATATTTTGGTGATTTTTTAATGGCTTGGAATCCAACTCACTTATAGATTCCTATTCATAGATGTTGTGGGGCGTAGATGAGTACATGCACAATTTAATAGTCGAATTTAAACACAACTATTTTAAAACCCTCAGATTTAATCGAGGATATGCTATCAGCTGCAAGGCAGACGAGGCAAATGAAGTTTCTAAGACAGAAGAAGTTTCTGTCATAAAAAAGTCCCTACAAAGAGTTACAGTAGCTGCTAGGATTAATTCTCATAAATTGCGAACACACTTAAAGCCAGCCGTTTGAGTAATGCATTCCTTACTTTGTGGCAGCTTTAAAAACTGACTCGGTTGCGTTAGATTATATTTGTGGTTGGGTGGAGAAGTTCAAGCACCCAGTTAGGAAGACCATTGTACTGCACCCGGATAGATTACAGTGGAAGAAATAGAGAGACAGGACAGACATAATAAGGATGGCAAGCCGCACAAATTTATTGGAGGTAACTCTTCCGCAAATGTTTTGAATTCATTGATGAATTTTAAGAGATCCGGAACAGGAACAGGAACATGAATATGAACCTTACTTTACTTTACTCAGTACATCGCAACACAGCGTAAGTCTGATTCTAGCGAACGCTGGACAGCTACAAAGAAAATGCTCTGCAGTGACCTCGTTTTCCCAGCAGGGTAGGCATATTGAGTCGCCAAAGATTCCCATGGCATCCATATGCTGTCCACAGGCGATGTGGCCTGTAATTACACCCACTCAGGTCATACTAAGATTTAAGAGAAAGGTCGGTAATTTCCCGTTTGATTCTTTAACAAAGCACTTAACTACTCTGCAGGAGCCCAACTCAGACTAACGTCTGCTATGGGTAGACCACATGAAGTCTTCAGGGCCTAGTGGTATGCTCTCAGAGTCTTCATTAGCCAGTTTAGCAGCCAATTCGTTCCATGTATTTCCGCAGTGTCCAAGCAACCAAATAAGACAAACTTTATTGTATTTTGCAAGACTGTTTAGTTTTGCCTTACATTCACCGTCTAATTTCGAATAGCAGCGTTGGTCAGCCAATGTTCTTAGTGCAGCTTGAATGTTAGTCACTCTGTCACTAGAGATTCCAACACTACTATCCCGCCACCTTTTCTCAGTTAGCCAGTGTGCTATATACGGTTAAGCTATAATAAACACATTTAATAACTTTTCTGCCACAAATTCGTTCATGACTCCATCACTCATTATTAAGAATAAAATGGCATAAACGCCAGTGCAAAATGCAAAATAATATTTCCAGAAAAAGACTTTCTCGTTTTTAGAGTCTATTAATTTTTTATAAAAACTTTACTAATCGTACAATAAAAAGCCAGCTGTTTTTCCAACTTTGTGCAAAGATAATGAAAACTCTAAAAATGTTCACAAAAACTTTCCAACATTTAAATCTGAATCTTTAGAATAATTTTTGATAAAAAGTTTTATAGCCCATTCAATTTTAGTAGCATAAATTATAAATTGCAAGTGGCTACAAAAAACTGTTGATTTTTTGACAATTTATTTCCACTGAGGTGTTGATCATTCTCTTCTACGTAACACATTTTTTGAATGTATACTTGTATGGAAAAAGATACGAGACACTTATTTGAGGTAACATAAAATATTAATATATTAAGCCAAATCTTAGTGAACGAAAATGAGTCGTTTATAGATGCAATTTTCAAGCTCCTTCATTTGCAATAGATAAGCAGACTTTGGGGGCACACTACCTCAGTCCGGGCGAGCTCAATAATGTCAATAATGTAATGGAATCTTACATTGTAAAATATTAGGACGTTGCCAATAATAATAATAAGAAATTGAATGTGAGTCAATTCATTTCAAATCGATTTTGATGTAGTACTTAAAGGAACTGATTTTTTTTTACTATTTTGGAAGATCTGTATATTTTCTTGTCTCTGAAATTGAACTCTCGATTCATTCACACATTTTTGCTTTTTACTAAGGGAATTGTTACTTCACAGTGTTCGATGTAAATGTTATATTATTATATATCATTTATATTATATTATTGTATAATAGTTTTCAAATCTCTAAATGCAAAGTGCCTCAAAGTGAAACAGCCAAAAGTCTGTTTATATCAGAAAAAACAATGATATTTAGTATTTTAACTCCAACAAATAATATTTTTCATACATTGCACTTTTTATATAAAAAAAATATTAATTTTGGGAAAGAGAAATCCATTACTTTCTCGGTAGATGGCTGTAGGGATACATATATCGTAAATAATCGATGAAGAATTAGACGTTTACACTCGTTGTCAAGGTGATATTTCACAATAAAAAAATTCTTTCCCTAGTTTTTGTTTGTTCCATTCAATTGTGAGTTGTTAGCCACGGAAGTCAACAAAGAGAAAATTCAGTAAATTTTACAATTTTTCTTTGATAAAGGCGATAAGGCAAAAATGCAAGTCACGAAGCTTAGATTGTGAATGGTGTTTATGGTACCGAAACCCGATACAGTAATAGCTCATTACGTGCAATTTTGGTTTCGTCAACTCTGTTTAGGTATTTTTTATGTTAAAAGAAGTCTCGATAAAATCACAGAAAAAAAGCGAAGTTGGCCGACGTGTTAGTAGTCGGAGCATGGCCTAGGAGCTTAAGATAAGAATAAAAAAGATAAGTAAATAAAAAATAATGGGTTACTTTTCCCCAAACTAATATTACATTTAGTTCTTAAATATTTATCATAAATTATATATTTTTTTAATTCATGTAAGAAAGAGCAAAAAAGTTTAAAAAAATTAAGACAAATTTTTCGTTACGAGATTCGTTAGTTAATTAATTAATGGGTATATGCCTTAATAAAAGTCATAAATAAAAGTTGCACAGAGCTCAGGTAGTTAAGAATGGCTGCTTGATCAATTTTTATTTCTTATTTCACATCACTAAAAGAAAAAATTGTAGCGACTCTATTATGATTTTATTATTTTAACCGTTAATTGTTCCTAAGAACAAAAATTTTATACCATTTGGTTTTTTTTTTCTTTTGCTTAGCCAGTGAAGTGTGAATTGAATTGCTTAACTAAGTTGTAGTTTCTTCCATTTTTTACCCACATTTATTGCAAAGTGCCTGTATAATTTCAAAACATCCAAACTCTATCCTATGATATAAAAATGTCCTATTGCATATTACTCTGAAAGCTTAAATTGTATGCAAAATCCGTATCCAGTGTGCTTGGATTCATTAGAGTAAAATATAGCGAGAGATGGACTTGTCAATTCACAATCGTTTGGCGTAGAATACAAGAAGAAACACAATATTAGTTCCAGTTAACAGAATTCTTTTGTATTTTTTCCGTATCCTCAAAAGCAACACTAAGGTATTTCACAATTTTACTTGTTTTAGTTTAGCTACTACCATTAAAACAGTTCTAACTTTATTTCTATCAACTCAACTTGCATATTTAGTTTGTCCAACCCCAGACGCGACACGTGTTCAAAGAGACACGAAGTATAAGGTCGTTGAACAAATTTCTTACTAAATAAAAAAAAAATTTTAGTGACGAAAGTCTTTATTTTAATCATCTAATTTTGTTCTTGAACTTTTTTTCTAAGTGCACAAAAAATGACATTTTGTGAGATAGAAATCTTAATTTGGACATTTACATGCCTGCCGATTAGAAAGTAAGAAAGATGATCCTGCAATCTGAACCAATTACCGCGGGAATATTTGTATATACTTAGATATATAAATGGCTACTTAATCTATAGCGGATTTAGGCTTCTATATATCGAGATTAGCCTTCTAATATACTTTTAAATAAAGTTTTAGCGAGCGCATTGGGGAGAGGCTGAAACCCACCTTTAGAACCAGAGCATCTATAATCGATCAAACATTACAATAGGCCAAGTCCTGGAAGAGACCCATGAAAGGAGAATCGACACACACTATTTTTTTGTGGATTTTAAAACTGCATTCGTAAGCATGAAAAGGAGTTGCCTATATGCCGCGATGTCTAAATTTGGAATACCCGCAAAACTAATACGGCTATGCAAAATGACGCTGCTCAACTCAGCAGCGCCATCAGAATTGGGAAGGATCTCTCCGATCCGTTTGATACCAAATGAGATTTTATACCAGATGACTCGCCGCCCTGCGTCTTCTTTAACCTGATGCTGGGAAAGATCGGACGAGCCGCACAACTTGATCGCTCAGGCACAATATTTTATAGGAGCGTACAATTGTTGGCGTATGTCGATGATATTGACATAATCGGCCTTAACAACCGCGCTGTTAGTTTTCCAACTAGAAAAAGAGTCAAAGCAGTTATCGCACCAAGGAAGAAGAAGAAGAATGAATAAAGGAAAACAATAAGAATAGGAATAAGAAAATAAGAAATGAAGAATATTTATTTTCGATAATTTCTCTATCAGTGTCATATATAACATTCAGGTCTTACTATAAATGCGATTCATGAATTGATGGAGATAAAGGAGAAAAAATGTAAACTTATTTATTTAAATTTTTGGAATGTCTCTGGAAAAAACCAAAATTATGTTTTTTTGTTTCTACTTAAAAGTGTATTAAAAAAAAAAAAGTGATTCGCTTAAAACGCCCGGTGAAGCAAAAATGTGAAATGGAACTCCAATTTTTCTGGAGCAATCTACGGCTGAGAACTAATTTGTCTGCCTACCTGTCTAACATTT
>JAYXIM010020717.1:0-19845 GCA_037575425.1 Anastrepha fraterculus | reverse complement strand
ATTTAGCCTTGGCCATGTTTGCCTAGCAATTTCGCAGGTGGTAGCGCTAATCCATCTCTGATTTGCAGAATTGATTAGTGTGTCCTTAATGAGAAGCTTACAAGTTGCGAGAGGTATCTCCATAAAATTACTTATGTCTGGCATACAGGTACCTTCTCTTGCAAGTTGGTCTGCCCTACAGTTCCCTGGTATATCTCTGTGGCCTGGGACCCAGCATAATATTATACGATATTGTTTGGCCATCTCATTTAGAGATTGGCGACAACGTAAGACACTCCTTGATGTTGTTTGGAATGCATCCAGGGCTCGTAGGGCCCTAAGGTAAAGTAAGTATTAAAAATAAAATTTAAGTAAAATAAGTTGTGAAGGACTAAATTCGGTCCTTTATATTTTAGTAAAACTGGCAATTTTTTGTAATGAATTTCTCTGGTATATATCTATATACCCATGTTCATTTATGTAGGTACTTTTAATGCAAATCTGTCAATTATTTGCAAAATACAAATAAACAGAAAATAGACGATTTCAATGCACATTTAACGGTCATGGAATGCACACAAAATACACACTTTGACTCAGATAAGCTGCTCATAACATAGTAGATTAGTGTTTGTGTTATCAGCAACATCCTTTTAAATTAATTGCCAATTTAGTTTGCAAAGCAATCAAAGTAGCACCCCTCAATTCGAATTCCTCCACGTGAATGGGTCAGTAAGCAAGTAAAACGTGTCATCTCCTCAACTCATCCTAACTCATAAAACACTCACCAACAGCTGCAATTTGAAGTCGTTTATTTCACATAAAGTGGCGATGAATATTCTTTGCCACCGATGGCAAGCGTACGCACTTGCCCCACGAACGATCAACGACACAATTCTGAGCAGCAACGTTACTCATACGCTGCGTTGGCCATCTCTGCACATACACACACTTAGTTGAAGTGGAATGAAGGTGCGTTAGTGCGCTAAGCTTTATACCTTTGAAGTCATTTTTTCTATCGTCCGTCAATAAAATCAACACTCACTGCACTTATGGATTGAACAAAAACAAAAAAAAACAGAAGAAAATAAAAGCATAGGTGACATTTTATAGAAAATAGTCGGCCATTAAAATGAGTCAGCGAATAAGCAATTAAAAATAGTAAACGAACAAAATTACTTGTGTGAACACAGCTGATAGATAAATAGAATAAAACTTTGCTAAGCATTTAATGGCAAAGACTTACTTAATTTTTTAGTCGCAGTTTGGGGCAAAACTTAAGGAACGCCATTGTCAGCCTTTAGGGGAAAATAACCAAAACCAAATATTTATATTTTTTTTCGGCTGCTGCAGCTGGTACATCAGAGACCTTGCAGATGGTGTTTAGCTCTTTGTAGGACTCTAATCAAGCAGAAAATGACGGTTTATTCAACAATTCAGGATGGAAGCTAAGGGAACAGCTCTAGTGTACAGGTAGTACGTATGAGCGCTTTAGATAATTCACCAAGCGCCTTTAAGCTGAAAGTGTTTGCAACCTGGGGAGCTCTTCTAATAATATTAGTCTATAGTATGTAGCCATCTTTTTAGTTAGCTCGACAGCAATGAGGGCCCTTTGACCACCAATAGTTACTCTAAAGTTCTTTAGTAGAAGAAGTACGCCAAGTACTTAGCGTCCTGCATAGCATTGTGTTGCTCAATTTAAACGTGGTCGTATAAGCCTTGAAAACGATCTACTTCAATAACGACCAAAAACAGCAACAAAACCAGAAATCGTAGAAGAAAAACTGGATACCGAATTGGAAAATCGTTCAGTGTCTGAAAGAGAATTAGTAGATGCCCTATGCATCTCATTGGGCAGTGTAGGCAATAGTTTGACTGAAGTATTGGGTTTCAGAAAGCTGTGTGGGGAATGGGTGCCACATTTGCTATCAATCAAACAAAAATACATTCGAATGTGACTTTCTCAGCAGCATTTAGAGCGTTTTCGAAAGAACAAAGTGGATTTTGTGCCTCGATGCATCACAATAGATGAGACTTGGGTCTATCGCCTTAATCCTAAATCAAAATGAGAGGGGTTGCTAACCTGGTCCTAAACGAGTTTGTGTTCAGAAATAGGCAAAAAAGGTGTTGACGTCAGTTTTTTGGGATGCGAAAGAATTTTCGTTTGAGGGTTGCTTGAAAACTGGTACAACAATAAATTCTGAATATTAATGCAACCTTTTTAACCAACTGAAGGGAAAAATGCATGAAGAAATACCCAGTTTGCCAAAGAAAAAAGCTCTTTTTTATCAGAACGGGTTTTCACCGTGTCACAAGTTCATTTTGACAATGGCTAAAATCCATTAATTAAAGTTCGCATTGTTGGAACATAAACAGTATTCACCAGATTTGGACCCTACCAACTTCTCTCTGCTTTCAGACCTAAAAAAATGCATGCGTAGAAAGTTTTTCATTAAACGAAGAGGCCGAAGGAGTTGTGGAAGCGTATTTTGCGGTCCTTTCAGATCCTTACTTCAGGAATGGAATTTATATATTGTAATCTCGTTGAAAGAAGTGTCTTGATGTTCAGTTGAATTATGTTTTTTTATCGAACCTTTAAACTTATTGTACAACCTAGCGATACTGAATAAGCCTATGGAGTAAGCAGATCCTATATAAATTCTTATAATTGGGCGTGTTTTAAACCAACCAAATTGCGCTTGGTAGCAGGCATATGCAATTTAGCATTTCTACGTCACCAACGTAGCCGGATCAGCCAGTTAAGCCCTTAAGCAATTAGAATTCAGAGCTTAGTTAGTCTTTAGTTGCATTACTGAAGTTCTATTCTCGACTTGACCGAGTGACTGCACCTCAACTTCATCCTTTAGTAGCAGTAACGGCTCCTGATTTTTAAAAGCGCCGTTGCTGTGCCGGTTTAACCAATCTGAAGCCTGACCAACCTAATAATATGTTTCCACATTGAAGCCATTTGCTTGACAGCCCAAAATCTAATAAAGTTTTCGAATTGCTTTGCTATCTGTTAGCACCTCAAGCCTTTCGAATTTAGTTTGTGCTTATTTAAATAATTAAGGAATATACGTTTTTTAAAGTGATGAAAAGAAGAGTAATCAAATAAACAAACAAACCTAACTACCTAACTAAATATTTTTGGGGTAACATTTATCTTTGGTGCATCTAGCCATTTCAAGACTAATTTTGAAACATAATTTTTTTTTATTTGCAGGAGCTTTGATTTCTCCGATTATGTGCGCATACGAGGTGTGTTCAAAAAGTATCGCAACTTTTGAATTTTCGCAGGTCACGTATATTCAACTTCGATTTTTTTGAGGCAATACGTTGGTGCTCATGTCTCTCACTCATGCCGACGAGTTCGGCTATTTTGAATGGTTCCGTTAATTGTTAAAAGCTGCTTTGCTTGCAAGTGCTTCGGCTCGTTTTCGATTTTTACCCATTCAAAAAAAAGATGGATCAAAGAACCTGTTTCAGATTTTGTGTGAAAAACGAAATTAAGTGCGCGGATGCATTGCGGGTGTTGATTGTGTCATACGGAGAAACTACTTTGGACCAAAGCAACGTTTATCGGTGGTACAAAATGTTCTCAGAAGGCTGAGAAGATGTGAACGACGAAAAACGTGCCGGATGCCCGATCACTTCAACAATAGACGAAAAAGTTGATGAAGTGAAGAAAATGGCATTGGCCAATTGTCGAATCAGAATCACTAGAGAAGTTGCTGAGGACCTAGATATATCGATTGGCTCCTGCCATTCGATTTTTTTCAATGATTTGGGCATGAGACAGAACGCCGCAAAATTCGTACCAAATCTGCTCAATTTCAACCAAAAGCAGCAGCGCATGAACATTGCTAATGAGATATTGGACCTAGTCCGCGACGAGCTTAATTTATTCCAGAGGGTCATAACTGGTGATGAATCATGGGTTTATGGTTACGACGTGGAAACCAAAGCTCAATCATCTCAATGGAAACTGCACCACTAACCAAGACCGAAAAAAGCGTGCCAAGTTCGGTCGAATGTAAAAGTTTTGCTTACCGTTTTCTCCGACTGCAGGGGAGTTGTGCACCATGAGTTCTTGCCACTGGGTAAAACGGTCAATAAGGAATATTACCTGCAAGTTATGAGCAATTTGTGCAAAGAAATCCAGGAACGCCCGGATTTGTGGAAGAACAAAAATAGACTCTTGCATCACGATAACGCCCCTGCTCACACATCGTTGCTTGTGCGCGACGTTTTGGCCAAAAACAACACACTAATGATGCCACAGCCACAGCCACCGTATTCCCCAGATCTGGCCCCCTGTGACTTTTTCTTGTTCCCGAAACTTGAGAGGCCCGTGACAGGACGACGCTACGATTGTCGAGATAAAGACGGCATCGAAGGAGGAGCTGAACAAGATAAAAGAATGATTTTTTGAAGTGCGTCGAAGATTGGGAAAAACGTTGGCGCAAGTGCATAACATCCCATGTGGTTACTTTGAAGGGGACAAAATAGATATTAATGAAAAAATAATAATTTTTGAAAAAAAAACACAAAATTCGCGATACCTTTTAAACACACCTTGCATGGTTCTCTGCGTGTTTTGCAAGCTAACCAATACCAATTTCAAGACGGAAATCGCTTTAATTGAAAAGTGCGCTTAATCTCAGATGCTCAATCTCAATAATGAAAGGGCGTTCTAACCTATACACAGAAGCACACAAACATATTAACACAAAAAGGGATACTAAGAAGTCCCTGCAGTGAGAAAGCAAACTAGTGAGCAAACATTGAAGGCCGTAAATGGGTATTCAATGGCACAACCCGTACTAGTTCGTGAGTGACTAGAATTATACTAGCTGCTGCATGCTTAATTAGATGTGTATGAAAGACAAATATTTTTGTCTTACTAAGAATGATTCAAACGTTAAAAATGCACGAAATGGGAGAAATTATTAGACGCATATGGATGTTGTTGGAGTCAATGAACCGCTTTTTTGTTATTTTCCAACTAGTTCAGTAATTGGTATAATGCACATGCAGAGGCTTGTAATTAATATTTTCAGATATTGAAAAGAGCAGTTGCTTATTTGCATTGAAAAATGGGAAAAGATCTACTACTTCAACGCCAAAGCAACCTAATACTAAGGTTATTCAAAACTAGTAGATTTGTCGGCATGGGTGCTGACGTGGCACAGTGCGCAATATTGAATGTTCTCATTTGTATGTTTTACATTGCACACAAAGCCTACCTTAGCTATATTACACAGAATCGATTGCATGCATGCCTATTGTCTACTTCAGGAAGTTGTTCGTTTCTCGGGTAAATGCGTTTTAATGACTAACAGGAGAACTGTATTTCATTTAAGCAGTTGCAGAACTTCAACTGGCCGAGTTACAACTTATGGGTCAGATGTGTTACAACATCAATAAATGTACATATATAATAAGTGATATAGCAGACAAGGAATAATTTTTGGGTTAAAAAATAAGTAGAAATACCTAATAACAATAAAAAAAAATAAAAAATATTAAAAAATAATAAAAAATAATAAATAAAAAACGATATATTTTTCTTTCGGCATAAGGAAATAAAACAAACGTAACAGTGAAAGATGTTAAAGGATTTATTTCAGTCTTTCATTGTAAAAATTTAAGAATTTTCAAGGGCGTAAAAGGGAAAAGGAAATGGGACAAAACTAAAATTAAATTAAATTCTAAGAAAACAATATAAAAGTAAATTCCTTATAACCTGTACGACCTCCGTTGTTTATTATAACTGATACTTATAGTAGTGGCATCGAATTTGCGAGTGACTGAAGGACACTAAAGTCGATTTTTACCCATTCCTCTTGAATAGCTTTTTTATAATTAGGTGAAAAATGTATTGCTTGCCAAGAATGCTCCAGAGGTTCTCCATTGGACTTAGGTCTAAACCAACTGTAGGTTACTTCATATATATACATATAATTTATTCCAAAATAGTCCGCTCTGGCCTCGATACACTATTTTGCGCAATCTAGAAGCTTTTCGAAAGAGTGTGTTAGGTCATTGACCGTAATGTCCTTCAGAATATTGGTAGAAGCCTTTTGGAAGCCCTCTACTGACGCAATACGTTTTCCTTTCATGGACAAATGCACTTCTCCGTAATAAAATAGGTAAAAGTCACAGGGAGCCTTATCAGGCGAATACGGTGAGTGATTGATGGTCAAAATGCGATTTTTAGTCAAAAAGTCAGTCGCAATAGTGGATCGATGAGATGGTGCATGTGCCAGCTTGTGTTGATGGTTTGGCCTATTGGCATGACCTCCTTGTGGACAATTGGAACATCGACTTGATTTTTGACTTCTCCAATCGCGATTTTTTGGGTGATGGCTCGTCTGGGATCTTCAATTCGGCACTTTGACGCTTAGTTTCAGGTTCATGTTGGAAACACCAAGTTTTATCATCAGCTAAAATGTTGTAAAGGAAGTAATCGTATTTTCTCACCTCTTTAATGAGGTCTTTTGAATGTTGAATTCTGAGCAATTTTTGGCCCTCAGTTAACTTGTGCGGAATGAAACGTTCACTGACTCTTAGACGCAATAACTTCGCTTCCACTAGATCGAATGTCACCAAGCTTTCGCTGGAAGTCAGCTAGGAATGTAACTTTCAACGCACTTACTCATTGAAAACATTTTTATGACGCCAGTCTTGTTTATTTTGGACTTCCCCTTGTATATGTAATTGGCGCTTGCTCCCTTTTTGGGTGTTTGACCGAGCTCCTTCTACTATTAAAACAAGTTCTGGTCTTGCCACAGTAGCTTAAAGCATCCCAGGTCATAAGAGAGCCGGCGGAAGTTTCGGGAGTGATGCGAATAACGTGACTCCCGAATATCTCTTCAACACTTCTGACTACCGTCAGGCTCTTCGAGATTAAGTCTATTTTGATATTTTAAATTCGAATCTTTACTCAAAATTTACTGTAATCTTCTCTTCGTAATATTGAGAGGAAGTTCAAATTTAATTTGGTTAGTGCTTATGTTTTTATTTACAGCCAACCGCCTTATCTCCCTCTTACACCTGTCATCAATCTTAGACTTTGAACTAGTTTTTTAATTTTTTCTGTACGCATTAGGATTTCAAAAAGTTGTGGATGGCGTTTTTATTTCGATTTATTTTTAGCGCTATTTTTCGAACTGAGACTCCCGATTCACTATAAGCTGGACTACCAACACGCTCCGCGGTAGATAGCTGCGTTCCGCTTGGCGTAGTATCCTAAAAAGTTATTTTCCCTGCAAGAAAATCCTTTTTTTCACATGAAAACTACTCTCACGAAGAGACTCTTAACGAAGAGACTGATTTGACTATTTCTTACAAATTTCATGTAATTTTTCTTTTATGTCTTTCACTTTTCGTTTATGTCTATATGAAATATTTAAAATGAGATCATCATGAATTCCTTTACCGATATGATTAAATAAACGAGCTTGCAAAACCACTCTTAACCACCCCGTGTTTTTTTAAATTTTGGTATAGATTTTTTTAAAATGAAACATTATCAATTCCTTTCCGTAAATAGTTCAACAGTTCCGCAAATATTTTTTCTTTTGAATTTTGCCGGACAAAATATTATTTTTCAATTTGTTTTTATATATCTTACGATGTAATATTCTTATGAAATTTCATTTTTTTGGGAAAAATTATACTGCTTTGAAAACTTTAAATTTTTTGTAGAACATTTTCCAAGGAAACAAGTATTTTTGTCAATTTTTAATATTTACATAATATTTTCGGTTGTTTTTAATATTTCAACTTTTTTTTATTTTTTTAGGGTTTTGAGAAAAAATTAATATTGCTTTTTTCGCAATTTTGGAAACAATATTTTTATTCTTCTTTTGAACATTTTTCCAACTTTCTTCCAATTTGTTTCTTATTTTTTTCCTTGTTCACTCCCCTCGGGAGCATAGGGCCTCAACAAGACTTAGTCTTAGGTTGGTTTCGTTAATCTATTTGTATTTTCTGGTAGGGTAGGGGATTAGCCTGCCGCTACCAGTCCCAAGTAGTGGGAATGCCCACCTGTCGTTGCTTAGGAACAACGCCTTCTAACTGTTTAGAGCGCCATCTGTGTGTCAGATTTTTTTGGCAGAAGGATCACACAGATGGTTGAGGAGCTCGCTAAATTTGGTGTATTTGCGCCATTACCGCGATTGCCCGCTTCCTCTTGCTGACGCCACTTGATGCATTCTGTAATTGTGTCTTTATCTTTGTTTGTTTCTTATTTTAGCAGCCACAATGCAAGTAATGCGCTGACTTTTGTGCGGGAGTAAGGATTGGGAGGATAGGGTTTTTTATGATTTTTTTTTTTTGTGTTTTAGAAACTAGGAAAGTAGGTAAGTTTGGAAAAGTGCGAGGACAGTGCTTTACGTGGGCATTGACCCCACAACATCTGGGATGACAGGCTATTGCTATGTACTTACATTTCATAGGGGAAAAATGTTATAGTTCTTTTTTAATATTTTTTGTGGAAAAAGTTTTTGTTTCATTTTTTGAAAAAAACCCCAATCAGCATTTTTTTTTGCTCTTTTGAATATTTTTCAAATTTTATTTTTCATTTTTTCGGCTTTAAAATATTTATAAAAAATTATTTTGTAGAAAATTTTGTGTAAAAATTTCTTTGTCATATATGAAAAAATATACTTGCCAATACTTTCAGTTCTTTTTACTGTTTTTTTTTTTTAATTTTTAATGTAAAATATGCTAGTTCAATTTTATTTCGAAACAAGTTCTACTTTTTGTTGAAGTATTAGTCGCGAGAAACATTTTTTGTATTGTTTCATTTTAGAAAAATACGAAATCAATATTTTCGGTTCTTTCTCAAATATTTCCACCTTTTCTAAAATTTTTAAGATATAATATATTTAAAAAATGTTTGTTTTGGGAAAGAGTTTTTTTTTTGGAAAATCTTGTATTTTTGTTGTGAAAAATTTTTGCGAAAAAAATTGTTGGAGTCCGTTTAAAAAAACCGGCCTTCAGGCTATTTTTGTTAATAGCTGAGACCATAAACGGTAATTCCTCCAAGTTTCATAATGAAGTTTCTATATATTTTCGAGGTCAAATAGAGGAGCGAGCCAGTATAAAGTGTCATGTATCTGTTTACTAATGAGTAATTCTATTTGAAGTGAACCAGGAATTTTGAACATTATAGTCAACTTTTCTAAAAATTGGTTTATTTGTAGACTTGAGTATAATAAGAAACAAACTGAAAACATTTTGGAAACATTTTATAATTTTCCAATTTATTCAATGCCAAATTGGCTTAGACTACTTTAAATGGAAATACAATGTTTTTGTTTCGCTTTAACATTTTTATATATATAATTATATATAATTTATAATAATTTATATAATTTATAATATATATAATTTTTAAGGATATAATAAACTTATAAAATAAATATGGGAAATAATAAAATATTTTTTCTTCAAATGTTTGGAAAAAATATATTTTTATAATTTTCGAAGCACAGATTTCTTCAAAATATTCATGAATAATAACAGCAGAGAAGGAGGCCACACTTAATTCTAGAGTAGTCGCGCCCTTTCGTTAAACACGAAGCGTGATAATCACATGAGAGAATTTCGAGAGGGATCCCGTGTTTGAAACCATTTCTTTGTTTTCATTAGGAAGTTATCTCAACTTCTCTTAAATTTGTGGGGACAGCAGCATAGACCAGCACATTGACGGTATTTATTTTTGGATATTTATTTTTTTGTTGAAAAATGATTCCATAGCCAAACGAGTAGTAAATTGAGAAATAATGCTTTGATTTTTCATACGATTTTTGATGTTTGCAACGACCAATGTATTCGATAAAAATAGCGCCTGGCATCACTTTTTCTAAGTCCATCAACTTCCTTGCAAATACAAAACGCTGCCAATGCCATGACATCCAACATGTTGCAAAAGAAAGCAAAGGTCCATCGACTTGTTGGCCGTTTTGGTGTAAAATTTTTGATCATTTGATCCATAAAATCGACGCCAGCTTTATGTGAGTTATAGGTAGTATAAAATAGCCGATGGTGTTTTTGGCTCGCCTTCACACTCTTTAGTAAGGCGTTTTTCAATAGGTGCGCTTCAACTTTTTCCGATAGGGAGGGCGAACGACGTAATATTTTTTATTTTTCGCTCGTCATTTGTAAACTTCATTAGTATACATTTCATCATGGAACGCTACACACTTGAGCAACGCTTGCAAATCATTGAATTTTATTATAAAAATGCGTGTTCTGTTAAGAAAGTTTAAAGTCAAAAAATCATCTTCAGTGATGGCTTTGTCAACAAGCAAAATATGCGTTACTGGGCAGTAAGCAATCCACACGTGATTCATGAGGCACCGTTGAATCCAGAAAAAATCACTGTTTGCGGTGCGGTTTACATGCCGGCGGCGTAATTGGCCCATATTTTTTCGTTGAAGAGAACGATCGCCACGTTACTGTGAATGGAAATCGATACCGCGACATGATAAACGATTATTTTTGACCGCAATTGAATGGTATGGACTTAGACGACATGTGGTTTCAACAGGACGGGGCCACAAGCCACACAGCACACGCTACAATTGATTTGTTGAAGAGTAAGTTCGATGAGCGCATTATTTCCAGAAATGGACCGGTCGAATGGCCGCCGCGCTCGTGTGATTTGACGCCTCTAGACTATTTTCTTTGGGGTTATGTGAAGTCATTGGTCTACAGTAACAAGCCGGCAACGATTTGTGAGCTCAGAGCCAATATTGAACGCGAAATTGCTGGAATTTCGGCCGATTTATGCAAAAGAGTGGTCGAAAATTGGGTTCAACGATTGGACTTCGTATAACGTGCACGCGGTGGTCATGCAAAAGAAATCGAATTTCATACTTCAATGTATATGTTCAAACTCGATAATAAAAAAAAATTAGTTAAAAAAGTCAAACCGTTTGTGTTTTATTAAAAAAAAGTTGAAGCGCTCTTACTGAAAAACGCTTTATAATGAACAGTGGAAAGTAAATTGACCGCTTTATTCTTCTTTGACACATATGTAGCTGCTGATTGAAACAAGGTTTTCATGAAAAGCAAATAATGACGAAAGCACTGGTCGAGAATTGTTCTTTTTCATATCTGGTGAAAGACAACGTTTGTTGGCTCGTATGGGGCCAACTAATGCGATTCCTATAGCAGTGAGACGCTTAGCTTCATTTAATGTGACGAAAAAATTATCGGCTATTATTGTACGGCCGCTGTTTTCGTATCGGTTGGATAATTGTAGCATCACATTTTTCCCTTGATCAACTTCACGCTCTTCTCCTTCTGTTCGGCCACAATACAACTTTCCTTTCAACGGATATTTTGTTTTGGAGTCACATGCCCACCAGTTTTTTATGCCGTATTTCGCCGGTTTTGATGGAATATATTGCGAGAATTATGTTCGGCCTCGATATGGAAATAGTTGCTCATCGATAATAATATTTTCATGCGGGTCATAATTATATTTGAGATTTTTATTAATGATATTCCATATATCACGAATGGGCGCAGCTTTATCGGTTCTTTGGCGAAACTCACGGGTTCGACTGTTATCAAAACGAATATTTCGTGTCAAAATTCTGAATCGATGATAAGACATAGCTGAACGAAAAATAGCCAATGAATCCGAACGCCACAAAACTACCGCTTTCTGTATATTATTGTGTGTTACACCCATGTCTAAAAGTATACCAATAAATGCATCAACTTCAGTGCTAGTCAAATCAATCCCAACTCTTTGTTTTGAATCAGGATGCGCTTCTTTCCATTTTAGAACGGCTTCTCTTGCATATCGATTGTTTCCGGAGTGATAATGAATGAAAAATTGGGTGAAAAAATTTCTCGAATACCTCAATCGCATCGGAGTTTTGGTGCTTTGGCCCACAGCGAAATAGCATAATATTATGTTGACGTGTACGAATAGCCATACATGGCTTTCTTCTGTTCTTTCTTCCATTCTGTTCCAACTCTGCCGTAGAAAGAATGCTCATTATTACTTTGTTTTGGCGTAGCCGTCGGCTCATGAAATAAATCGTTCTCGATTTCTTCGTCACTGTCAAGTATTTCATTTGATTCGATTATTTCTTCCTGCTCAATATCAGATGCATCTTCTTCAGGCAAATAATCAACATCTCGGTCATCATCACCACCATGCGTTCAACGTTCATAATTCAGTATATGCGTAAAAAGAACAAAGTAACGAGACAAAAACCGGTTTATACCGGTTTAATACATGAACGAACATATCGCACCCTAAATACAAAAGGGTCACAACTCAAAATTTTCCACACTCGAGCTTAACTTGTTTACAGTAGCACAGAAAACAAACTATCTGACATATCACGCTGAAATTTGCCATCTAATTTGCCTACCAAAAAACAAAAAATTTATTTTTGCCATATATCATCCGCGGACCGTTTTATTGATAACGTCTCGTTCATATTTGAGCAGAACGTACATTTTGAGTTGTGACCCTTTTGTATTTAGGGTGCGATATGTGTCCGTGTGAACACATATATTCATATGAGCCAAATGTTCGTAAAAGATAGTCTAAATATAGATGTACCATGAAAAAGAAAAAAAGCATATGTTTCCATACATTTTGTATAGGAGTCCAGCCAGACCCGAGGTGTACAACTATAGGTGCAACTTTTTATATCCTTTTTTTCGTCTTGTTCGAGGATACTGTTAAAGTAGTTGTACTCATACATCGATAGAAAATTCAATTTTAGGAAACTACTTAGAAGCACAAGTGTAAGCTATAAAAAAAATATGTTAAATTCACGTACTAAATGAAGGTCTAGCCAGAACCGGGTGTACAACGGAGGCTTAAGCTCATGGAGAGAAAACAAAAAAGCAGACTTCAGTTTTTACTGTAACTAAAATTTGTGTCATTCAAATCACTAAACAAAAATTCTTGTCTGTAACTAATTTAAAGCCTCCTAGTGCCATGTGTGCATGCACTTTGCGATACCAGTTGAAAGGCTTCTCTGGATGAGAGCTGAACGAACGATAAGCGGGGCAACCGAAGTGCCGGCAAAACCCTTTCGAAATCAATTAGCTGCTGGCTTCAAATTACAAAACGTTTTATTTATGACGTTTGCGCGCGGCCAGTGACAAAGATTGGGGATCGATTGCAATCACGGATGCAACAATAACAAAGCCAATGACGAAGTGAGTGCAACGTGTGTATGTATGTGTCTATGTGTGCGCATGTTTGTTTTGGTTTTGTTACTATTTTTGTTTTTCTTTATTGCTTTCCTATTTGTTTGCTTAGACTTTGGTGTCAGTACGTTAACTGCACATGCCACTCCCTCCACTCCTTTTGTTGCCCTTCTTCTCTTCGTTTCGTTTGATATTTGCCCTGTGAGTTTGCACACGACTGATTGTTGCTGTTATTGTATGCACATATAAATACACCCTTAAGCAATGCGCCCGCATCGCAGTGGTTCACTAATTCACATGCTGCCAAAGGACCGCACGGGCACATACATACATACACACAATGTGAGTGAGTGTGCGCATTAGTATGTCTGTGTGTGGGTGTGTGTGTTGTATTAGTTGTTTGCACGCACATACGTACGTACGTACAATTGGGATTGCGGCCAATAACCGCGAACGCGTCTATCTCTTTGCTATTTAGTGCACGCAACAACAACAACAATATTGTGGTGTAAAAGTCACTTCGGTGAATGAAATTCATAGCCTGCGCTGATTGAGATATCAAATTTAAGGTTCGCCCGGATACCAGTCTGCCAGTCAGCCAGTCTGCTCCCCACCGCCGCTCATACCCTCTTGTGTCCTTTGCTCTGCGCATCCGTTTTATTCGTTCATCGATCCATCCGTTTGTCTGCCTGCTTTATAATGCATTTGGGACCGATTTGCGTATCGTCTCAGATTTCGACGGTTTTGCGTTGACGCTGAATATGTAAATGCGTGAAATGTGTTTGTTTGTTGTCATAAAAGAAAATAAAAATTTAAATGGGAATGAAATCAACATTCAGTCAGTCGCGGCGATGATCACCTACGGCAAAGAGAGAGTTAAATTGCGCATCATTGAGTGCTTAATTGAATTGATGTAAATTTGATTTTATATTTACTTTTGAAGCTGATTTGCCTTAGGTCACATCTTCTTCTGTCTGCAGCTGTACTTGTTCGTGTACACTCAGCGACAAAACGATAGCACATAAATATTTCGGCACGAATTCGACTACATTTGTGGTTTACTTTATTTACTTTTTTTTGAGTCAATATTAGTTTTGTATAAAAGTATATATTTTTCAACCAAACCATATCCAATTTTAAAATTTGAAGCAAAAATTATAGAATTACACATTAACTTTTCTCCAGTTCCACGGTTTTTTAATTAAAATTGCTTGAAATATTTTTTGTCCAATTTTTTTTACAATTTTCCCTAAACAAATTCGAGAAATTTTCATGAAAATGTTAAACTTTTTAATCAGAATTTAATCGACTTACCCATTAGATATAAAGGGTGGTTAAGTTTTAAGGGCCGGTGTTGATTTTGAATAAAATACAACTTTTTTTAAGAAATTGTTATCACTTCTCTTTATTATGCTAATATTGATACAGCTCAATTACGTATAGAACAAAATATTGGCCAAATGGCCTCCGCGGCTTTGGCGGTACACCTCATCCGATGATCCAAATTTTCGATGACGCTGAGGCTTATTTGAGGTTCTATGCCGTTAATGTGCCGAATTATCTCATCCTTTAGCTCCTGAATTGTTGCTGGCTTATCGACGTATACCTTTTCTTTTAAATATAACCCAAAGAAAGAAGTCCAACGGTGTCGTTGACGTTTAGGTGTAGTTCACATTCAACATCGGCCCTTGAAATTTAACCACTCATTAAACCAATAATGCTCTATGATTCACTAGTATGGTGAACGGCGTATGATAAAGTGACTTACTTTAATAGATTGGAAATATTACAAAAACTGCAGGAATATGAACACAAATCCAATCTAATCAAATTAGCAATAAGAAACTCTGCCAAAAGATTTGCACTAAGACTGAGGATGACTGAACAATTTTCACAGTGGACAAAACATACAGGACATAAATGGAAGGTCAGACTACGTTACTACAAGTAAACTTTGACAAGAGGCTTGGCTTAGTAATAGAGCAGATGACAGGTAGAAGGGTTAAGAGTATAATTACTAAGCATACAATTTCTTTACAGACTAGTCCAAAATGGCAGAAGGAGTAGAAGCGGCTGTCTTCTGTCTCAATTTGATCTCCAAAAGTCTTGAAGGTTTTCTAATCACTGTTGCATATTTCAAGCTGAGATCTATGCTGTAGCCAAAGCAGCTGAATTAGCTTTGGAGTTTACTCCATTCGACACTCGCACATGCATCTTTATCGATAGTCAAGCTGCTACTAAGGCAATAATGGCTGTAATGACTAGCTCAAAATTCGTGCAACACGATGAGCTCTGCGTGAATAGACAGGTCACAATTTACTGGTTACCAGAGCATCACGGGATAGAAGGAAATGAGAGAGTTGACTAGCTTGCAAACGCAGGCACCCCCTTGGCTAGGATGCGTACGTCGAACATATAGCCCCCACTCTCAGTTTTGAAGGCGGATTTAGGCGTGAAACTAACTCTGCAAGCTCAGCCTATATGGGAAACCTCGACCTCTCAAAGGATTGCCAAAACTTGCGAACTTGCATCAAGAAAACAACCAACTTTATTTTATCGCTCCCAAGGAAGAAATGTAAAATATTGATTGGAGTACTGACGAAACATTGTTTCACTCCATATCACGCAGCTAAAATGGGATTGGTCTAGAACGACGTGTGTAACTTATGCGAAGAAGAGAGGGGTACCTTCTTTGTCACTGTTCTGCTGTAAGCAAAACTCGTTGCAACTGCCTGGGATTGGGATACTTTTCGTCTCTGAAGGATATTCCTGACGAAATATGCTTAATACGACTCTATGCAACATTGTTAACACTACGGACGTTATTACCAATACGGGCCAATACCACGGGGCTATGTGAGTCCTATTTAGATGAGGCAGATACACCTAACATAATTCAGAATACACGAATAAACTAATCAGAATTTGCAGAAAAATTGCGAGTGTGCAGTCATATGCCTTATTTACTTTAATTATAATAAAGTGCAAGTTGGCAGTTACCAAAAAATCTCGCAGGTCATTATTTTTCTATGGAGAAAATAGTCAACGCCTTCAGAGAAAAAAAACTAAACATCAGTGAAATATTTTAGCAGCTTCTAACTCGCACTCTACTATAAAGTATTAAAATTTAATAAGCTCGTATATATAAAACTGCGCACCGAAAATCATTCAAAAAATTCTAATTAAAACCGTGGAACTGGGATGAAAAAAGCTGCAAAAATTCAATGGAATTTTTCTAATTTATATGAAGTTTATTTGTTTCACGAGAATCGAACGAGAATGACACAGGAATGAAGCCCGCAAGGGAGCAGAAGTCGTGGTTAGCCAAAGATTATATGGAGAATGTGTTCATTGTGCGAGCTAGCAAATGCCGACATGCATGGGACGGCGCATGAAGCGTGCACGATGCTAGAGTCTCTTCGAGGCCCTTTGCTGACGAACAGAGTGAATAAGAAAAAAAATTATAAAGATTGCATAAAAATGAGTCTGCTCAAATCAATATATAGGTATATACCTATGAAATTAGACTGTCAGCTATTAGTCTGTCGATAGGAGTATTTTTAAACCTTCCCAAAGGTCTTGTTTTTTTCGTCTGTCATTTGTCAGCAATATTCAGTTCATTGTTTGTTACGTTTCATACAACAATGCATTTTTGTCGCTCTTAAAAATTTCGAATTCGCGGACATTGTTGAGAATCAAAAAACCACTTGTGAAATACTACTCTCCCGGTTCAAAAGGAATTCTTTTTTGCATCGCATCGTTACGGGTGATCAAAATTGGCCACAAGCCAAAAACAACGGCCAAACCAAATCGCTTGGGCCGCAAGGCAATGTTGTGTGTTTTCTGGGATCAGCGTCGTATGATTTGGTACGAGCAATTAAAACCAGGTGAAACAGTTGACGGTGCACGCTACCAACAACAATTGGCCGATTTAAACACTGCTATACACCGGAAACGCCCAGAATATGCCGATCGGCGTCACAAAGTAATTTTTCTTGATGACAATGCACCGCCACATCGAACAAGAGCGACCCGGGAATTGGTGGAGACGTACGATTGGGAACTGCTGGTGCATACGGCTTACTCACCAGACTTGGCGCCTTCCGATTATCATTTGTTTGCATCGATGGACCACGCACTTTCCGAGCAGCGCTTCAATTCTCACGAAGAAGCCAAAAAATGGCTCCATGATTGGTTTGCGCCAAAGATGGCCATTTTGTTGGCGCGGCATCCACAAATTGCCTGAGAGATGGGAAAAATGTGTCGCTAGCGAGGACTATTATTTTAAAGATTAAATTTGTAACCATTTTTTTGTTAATAAACGTTTGAAATTGAAAAAAAGTCTCATTTCGTAGGTACGAGTATGTGTAAAATATATTGCTGCAGTTAGGATGTAGATCAGTAAGAAATCCCACAGTTGGAAACTTGGATCTATACTATGTGGATTCTGCTAGTCTATGAGCTATATTTTTTTATAAAAATCATGAAAATTAAAAAGTAGTGAAAACTGGTAAAAATTTGAATGTGCTATCGTTTTGTCGCTGGGTGTATGTGCTTGCTTGTATTTATGTAGATTTTTAAATAAACAAATTATATCGCGGTATTTTATGAAAAGATAAATATATGCATGTTCGAAGAGTTGATTTGCATGGGAAAAATATTTAATTGTATTTTACATCAGCTCACATAAAGGATTTTGCATGACTTGCTGAGCAAGAAGCTTCTGATTTTCAAAAGAATTGTTTGAAATTTGGCGAAGTAATATATTACATAATAATATATATATTTTAACGACATTCTCATGGCTATCTTTTCTTAACCACAATTGTAAAGACTTCAGTATCGGTAATCGGCTGTTTTGGTTAACAAGTCGATTATCGCAAACTAGACGGCAAGAATTTTGGTGCAGTTAACTCAAAAGAGAAAATAAGCATTTCTGATTTTAATCAAATCGGCGAAGTTACATTATCAGAAATCATTATTAAGTATCTGGCTTATGATTTTTCGAGCGGAGTGGAGGTGGTAAGCACTCAAACAATGGATCGACGTCTGCTCCATTTGACCGCAAGGGAGGTATAAAAACAATTGCGGTTAACTCCAGACTTGGCTATGAACCTAATTCTTTACTTGACAGTCAGCTTAGAGATTTCAGAGTAGTAGCTATTTCGACTAAAACATAGATAAATCTTGCAACCTTTCAACTTATTTACTTCTAAATTTTGTTTTTAATTCAACTAAATTCTACCTGCATTGCGATTTCTCGTCACTGGATATAATCAACGACCCTTAGGTGAGCAATGGGAGTATCCATAAGCCAGTTATCTCAGAGCCATAGCATACAGATGCAAGCAACCGTTCTTTGCCGGTATGCTTACTAGACATCATACGAAAAATTTTTCTGGGAATTATCTGCGACAGGTTATCATATTTCACAGAAAATAAAGGTATTTTATCCACATACCAGTTTGGCCTCAGGATATCCCACTCCAAAGTGGATGTTATCAAATGCGTTTAGCAACAGAAGATATTGAAGGCAAGAGATGGCGCGTCGGGAAAATTAATATTGCGCCGGACATTAGAAATCCTTTTAACACACCTACCTGTCAGCATATACTAGACACCTTCGCAAAAATAGAGGCGCCAGTTATATTACCAGAATAATGGGGAGATATTTTATTGAGTAGCTCATCGTCTGAGCATGGGTTCCTCAAGTATCAGTTTTGGGTCCACTACTATGGTACCTACCCAAGGTACGACGGTGTTCTAAGACGGGATATGTCACCTCGAACTAAAGCTATTGGATTCGCGGATGATATCGCAGTGATAATGGTCGCAAAACACATCCAAGATATTGACAGAATCGTCCATGAATCAGTAAGTAAGATCAAGGCTTGGTTGATGTGCATGAACCTGGAATTGGTTGGGCACAAAACTGATGTGGTTCTAATAAGCAGTAGGAAGGCAGTAGAATTTATGAAGGTAAATGTTCGGACTATAATTATTCTTTTAATATCTAAGAGTGAAGACTGATAGTCGTTAATATTTCAAACGCACCTGGGATATGCTGTGCAGAAGGCATCTAGTGTGCAGTCCTGTCTATCGCGAATAGCCCAAAAAAACGGAAGGTCTAGCTATAGCAAAATAGTTCTACATATTTAGTGGGGTAGTCAGCTGGGTTCTTTTGTATGCCGCACTGATCTGGTCATAGCCGCCTATCGGCTAAGCGGCCTGCGGTCTATCTGTGGTTTCCGTACAATTTCGTATGACGATTCTAATCCAGGGCAGAACTAATCCCATCATTGCAGACAAAAGAAATTAAAAGAGTATACATATACAAGGCTACGCTCCCCAAACCTTTAACATCTTAAATGTAAACTGTACAGCGAATAACTAAAGACTGAAATTTGCTCGGTTCTATTATCAGTACATACCACATAAAACACTGTTATCAAGCACTAAATTTTGGATGTAGACATTTTAAATTTAAAAATTGAGCTTGGCGTATGAATGCAGTTTAGCGTGGGCCGAAACGATACACGGGACAGGGAACGTCATAAATGGAGTTTTTATGCTGAAATCAGCTTAAAACTGGAAGAGGATATGCGCGCATGTAGATAAAACATATTCAGTAACAAGTAGCTTATGAGCTAAGCCAGCTTGCGTATT
>JAYXIM010020700.1:0-11064 GCA_037575425.1 Anastrepha fraterculus | reverse complement strand
TAGAAAACTAAAAAAAAAATGGAAATTAAAAATATAAGAAAATTAGAAAATTCAAAAAAATTAAAGAATTTATGAACATTAAGAAGAACTTTATAAAACTAAAAAAAAATTTAGAAAATTCAAAAAAAAAAATTAAAACTAAAAATACAAAAAAATTACAAAAAAAATACAGACAAACAAAATTGAAAATTAAAAAATAAGAATATTAAAAAAATTCAGGAAAATTAAGAAGAATTTATTAACATTAAAAAGAAATTTATAAAAATTAAAAAACATAACCACAAAATTAAACTAAAAATGTATCAAAACTAAAAATAAGGGAAAATTAAAAAAAATTCAGGAAAATTTAAAAACAAAAAATATGAAATTTAAAAATATGAGAAAACTAAAAAAATATACAGACAAAAAAATCTAGAAAATAAAAAAAAATATAAAAATTTAAAATATCAGAAAATTAAAAAATTCAAGAAAATTAAAAAAAATGTATGAACATTAAGAAGAAATTTATAAAAACTAAAAAAAAATCCAGAAAATTAAAAAAATATATGAAAATTAAAAATACAACAAAATTATAAAAAAATGCAGACAACCCAAAATTCAAACTCAAAAATATAAGAAAATTAAAAAAACTACCGAGAAACAAAAATACAGAAAATAAAAAATTATTAAAACTAAAATATAAGAAAATAAAAAAAAATTTATGAAAATAAAAAAACAGGCAAAAAAATCCAGAGAATAAAAAAATATAAGAAAATTAAAAAATGTCAAGAAAATTAAAAAAAACTGAAAACCGAAAATATAAAAAAATTAAAACAAATTTTAGAAGAAAACAATATGAAAATTAAAAAAAAAATTTATGAAAATGAAAAAAAAAAATACAGAGAAACAAAAATCCAAAAAATAAAAAAAATTATGAAAATTAAAAATATAAGAAAATAAAAAAAGTTATGAAAATAAAAAATATGTTACAGACAAAAAATAATCCAGATAATAAAAAAATATGTGAAAATTAACAAATGGGAAAATTAAAAACAACTTGAGGAAATTTAAAAAAATATGAAAATTAAATATGCAAGAAAATTAAAAAAATTCAGACAGAAAAATAGAACATAAAAAAATAATATAAAATGTAAAATAAGATAAAAAAATTCAGTTAAAATGACGCGTTTCTATAATTTTGCTCATGGCTGTATGTATATGAATAAAATTTTGATTTCTGACCAAAAATTTGGTTATTTTTCGTTTATTTTTTCCAAATTTTGGAATTCATTTTGCTTCATCCAATTTGCTCTCTCTCCAATTAGCATATGATACGAAAGGGAGGTCTATACGTGAACCATTCGCTATGTGATAAATTCCTTCCTTTTCCTTGCTTTGTCTTGCTTCATCTTTTTTGAGCCTGTCGATTGTTAACCTCTGCTGCTCCCTGTAGAAGCAGCCATATTTTACCAAACCCTGACCGATCGTTGCGCTTTTCGGAAATCTTGATTTGCTATCGTTTTCGAAGGTATCTTCGTCATTTGTGTATGGTTGTTGTTATTGTACCACACCTTTTTCTGCCGGTTTCACTTTAAAGTAATGCGCCTCGTATCCGATTTGGTCTGTTATCGCTTCCGTTCAAGCGCAAGCATGGGCGCGGTCGCGATTCAGCCAACCAACTAACTTACGACGCGTCACGTGCCGTTTTCGTCACGAGCAACAGAACGCAGCTACATATTTGCAACAACATGTTATTCAACCACTAGTGAAATCAAAGCCGAAGGTGCCACTGACAATAACAAAAAAGATTGACTTTAATACTTCTCGTACCCACCAGCCTTCGAAAGGCAATGATGGGAAGATATCTACGGTACATTGGCAGACTTGCTGGTGGTAATGCAGCTGTTTTATCTAGCCAGGCTGTGCTGAGGGAATCCAATACGCTTACGTTTGGTTGCAGGAAGATGTGTGTGACTCATGTGCATGAAAGGATTTAATATGCGCGGCAGCGGAATCGTTTTAAATTTAACTACTTCCCCGGAAATTGTGGTCTTACTTTGCTTGTGCGTGTGTATGTGTGTATGTGATAATATAGGATTATACATACGGGTATAATTGGGGAAATGCTCCGAAAACTTAAATTTGGAAAAGACGCTTGTGCAAGGATCTCTAAGGATATGGCAAGGATATACTTTGCAAGCATGTAATATTTAGTGCTGTGGTTAAAAGTTTGCCTAAATGTTGGGAAAATTAAGCAAATGTGCGTATAACCACATATGTGCAGTTACTTCTAAAGGGTTTTTCAATTGGTGCGTTCATTTTATTTAATAAAGTTTTAGTAAACTCAGCATTTAAGAAAAGAAATAAATAAACCTAAAAATTCATCCTTCAATCACTATATAGAGGAACTAGCGGTGTAGAAAGTATTGACTACTCTCTATGGAAATCTACAAAATACCTAAAACACCTATGCAAACCCCAACGATTAAAAAGCTCAGATATTCATCACGCTGAAAACCAGTTCCCATTGTCCTCGTCTGCAAAGTAAACACTAGAACAACGCAGAACAGTAAATTCTGAGTGGTACACAACCATTTGTTTGCCAGTTGTCTTCCAAGAAATTAGGAAAACCAATCGCCAAAGACGGATCACTCTTCACCAGGACAATGCGAACTCTCACACATCGGCTCAAACAACTGCAATTTTGAGCACCCAAAACATCGAATTATCATCCGCTGTATAGTCCTGACTTGGCACCGAATGACTTCCTTTTATTCCCGTACGAAAAAAACAAGCTGTGAGGTCAACGTTTTACGACACCTGAAGAAACGGTTGCGGCATTCAGAATGCATGTTTTGGAGATACCTCATTCAGAGTGGCAAAAGTGCTTCGACAATTGGTTCAAACGCATGCAAAAGTGTATAGATCTTCATGGAGAATATTTTGAAAAACAATAAAGTGATTTTCGATGATTAAAATTTGTTTTTGCTCTCTAATCCCGATATATAAAAGGCACCCCTCGTACATAGAAATATTCGTGGCAACGTTTTCTAGTTGTAATATCAAATAAAGCTCAACTTTGGTGAAGAAACCTTTCAATCTTAAGTTCTTACTTGTAGCTACATCGAAATTACTGGGTTGGCAACTAAGTAATTGCGGATTTCACTCATAAATGGCTTCAGTTAAATAGGTTTCCAGACGTAGTACAAATGTAAAACCCTTTTTGTTATTTGATAGTTGGCAACTCAGCTGTCAATCAGTAACAAACGGTCTTTTGATCGGTTACGTAGTTTTCGTTTGGCGTTCGTTGAAAAATGGAAAATGAAAAGGAACATTTTCGTCATATTTTGCTTTTTTATTTAAGTAAAGGAAAAACCGCATCGCAATCTCATAAGAAGTTATGTGCTTATTATGATGACGAAGCCTTAAAAGAGCGGCAGTGTCAAAATTGGTTTGCCAAATTTCGTTCTGGTGATTTTTCAGTAAAAGATGAGAAACGCTCTGGTCGTCCAGTTCAAGTTGATGACGCCCCAATCAAAGTAATAATTGATTCGGATGGTCACAGTACAACCATGAGATTGCAGAGGAGATTCATGTATCACATAAAATCATTGAAAATCTCTTGAAACAACTTGGCTGTGTTCAAAAACTCGATACATGGGCTCCTCACGAACTGAAAGAAACGCATTAACAGCTGCGATTTGCTAAGAAAAAGTAATGACAATCATCCCTTTTTCAAACGACGTATAACTGACGATGACAAATGGGTTGTTTACAAAAATATCTAGCGGAAAAGATCGGGAAGCAGGCCAGGTGAACCAACTCAAACAACATCAAAAGCTGATATTCATCAAAAGACGGTTTTGTTATCAGTTTGATGGGATTACAAAGGAATTGTCTACTTTGAACTCTTACCACTGATGTCTTATGACTGATGTCTACATTGAACAGCTAATGAAATTAAACAATGCAGTTGAAGAAAAGCGGCCCGAATTGAGAAATCGAAAAGGTATTGTATTCCATCATGACATCTTTGGCCACTCGGCATACATTTTTCGAGTTTGGCTGGGATGTTTTGCGACATCTACCATATAGTCCTGACCTTGGACGATCTGATTACTTTTTGTTTCGATCTTTACAAAACTCCTTGCGTGGTAAAAGTTTCAATAATGATGATGATGTCAAATCGTACCTGATTCAGTTTTTTCCTAGTAAAAACCAGGAGTTTTATGAACGTGGGACTATGATGCCTGAAAGATGGCAAAAAAAAAAACATGCATTCCATCTGCTGGGCCGAGTGGCGTGGCGCATCTGACCCATCATGACAGAATGTTGAACGGAAGCAGTAACAATACTGGCTACTCTGGAACACCTCGCTGTATTGTCCACTCCAATATTGCCTGCTTGAGCAATTATATGGGAAGCCATTACTTTTATTTGGGTACTTTTAAATAAATTGCAAAAGGATACGACTCAAGTTTAAACGTGGGCATAAAATAAGCGCTTAAACGAACGAAATGCTGCGCTTCCTCTACTTTAACGACTTGGTCGCGCCCTGTTTCTATTGCACCCGCCTGCATCCATTGCTCACCGGTTTTAAATTAGCAAGACATTCATGATCAAATTAGCATTAAATCACAATCATGAAATACCTCCGCACAAAATCTTTACTTAGCGCACCGAAGCATTGATCGCCTAGAATACGCGTCACAAATTGCATGTGCAGGGACGTATCAACAAAGCATACCTATAATCAACACAGGCAGCCTAGGGCGGCAAAATTCCGAACGTTTTTCGAGCATAGGAAAAATGTCAAAAATGTGAGATCAAATTTTCTGCATTGATGATTTTCAAAAATGTTTTAATTTTTTTTATTAATTTTATTCATTTTGTTTTATTCCATAAATACACCAATGTTAATCCTGGGCGATTTCAACGCTTTGAACCCTTTATAGGGCTCACCTACTAGCAGCTGGAGAGGTAAAATTATTGAAGATATTATTCCAGCATCTATATATAGCGATTATTTCCTAACAATAACCTCATTATCCATCAACCGCTTTGCTCCTCACTCCAAATTAACACAGTTTAATACCAAAAAGGCCCACTGGGAAATATTTCAAAAGAAGATTAAAACTTTTTCCTCCACTTCACTTCCAGTAAAACAACGCTGAGGCAATGTTAATCCAAAAATTATTCGAAAAGCAGCTAACGAGTCAACCCGGCTCACATCTTATAAAGGAAACTCAAGGTCAGAGCCCTGGTGGTGCTCAGAAATGAAGGTTCTAAGAGGTTCTAAACAAAAAAGTGATTGCCCTTTTCAACAAAGCCAAGAAGACTGCGAAGCGCAAAAGTTTCGCAGATTTTAGATCGAATATCAACCCCTTCCCTCCTCAGTATCTCAAATTTAGCAAAACATTCGTAGACTAGTAGGAACCTACAATCCGACAGTTATACGATCAATAACGCTTCAATCCAATGTAATAAGTACTTCCGCTGAAATAACGATTGCTTTTGCAGAAGACTGGTCCGATGCCTCGCTTTACTCAAGCTTTCCCATACCTTTTTGTTCTGCCAAGTGCACAGTCCTAAACCAGCCATTAAACTTCCCTTGTTCAGCTACAGCTAAGCTCATGGAAAATCGGATTAACTCCAATGAAATAGAAATCTGTTTTAAATCTATGATATAACTGGCACTACCTCAGGGCATGATAAAACAACCTACTCTATGCTTAAGCTGGCACCTAATGCCTTCAAGATACGTGTACTCAACTTATTTTTTTTTATAATGGAAAGATGTCATAAATCAATAAAAACATATTAATTTTAAAGCTTATATTTTTTCTGTCTGCAAAAATTTACACCGAAGGAAAAAGTTCAGATTTTTAGAGATAAAGATAAGGGACTATAATATATTTTTCTATTTGTAGCTTGTGACGAAATTATATTTATTTAAATGTTTATGCGGAAAGGCGGTCTTGATAGTGTATTCCCTATAAGCGGAAATGCAAAACTTCAGCGCCATCTTAGGTGGATAATTTTGTACTATAATCCGTAAAATCTTCATTTGGTGTTTCACGGAGATTCGAACCTACGTTCTCTAAATTTCGAATGGTAGTCACACACCACTCGACTAACGGCGGCCGTTTTCTAATAGCAGTCGCTCCTCAGCAGGCAATGGCAAACCTCCGAGTGTATTTCTGCCATGAAAAAGCTCCTCATAAAAAATATCTGCCATTCGGAGCCTGCTTAAAACTGTAGATCCCTCCATTTGTGGAACAACACCAAGTCACGCACCACAAATAGGAGGATGAGCTCAGCCAAACATCCAAAAAAGGTGTAAGCGCCAATCCGGAAAATCTCTGAGGGAAGTTTGTGTACAAACAAAGAGTGATGAATGGTTCAACTTACAGAGTCTTGCTATCAATCCAACCAAAACAAGCCCAGTCTTTCTCACGTAGAAAAGGAAACTTGAAAGTTCTCCATCTTCCAGTTCTTAAAGGCGTGACTCTAGACGTGAAGCTGATTAAAAAATAGGGTCTAAGACCGGTGAACTGGATACACAAAGCTTTAGTCAGACCACGTATTCCGCTGTGGTAAGGTGGCGTATAATCATATTCAAAGTCACGGTTTCTGTATTAAACGGGCTACAAAGGAGAGTGTTTCTAGGCATTACGGGTGCGTGAGTAAAACGTCAGAATAGGTTCTTAACCCTCTGCCGCGATTCATGAGAAGGCAATGAAAAGGGTATGGCGACTGTATTCTTGTGGATTACGGCATAACAATTAGAATTCCGGGTACAGGGAGTTGTTGAGAAGGTTGTCAGAGTCATGCTATTTGTTTTTTGGTGCGCTGGTTGAAAAGTGTATACAACACATGGGGTGAAAAGTCCCGAGCCTAACAAAGAAAGCACGTTTTTTTTTTGTTAATTTGCTTTACCCATCAACGCAATTTCCATCAAGAGCAACTGACCAAAATAGGCCTCAGTTTCAGCGATAACCTCTGCATTCGAGCAAAATTTTTGCCGACGAGCATTTTTTTAGGTCTGCGAGCTGCCAGTAGCCGTTGGAAGCCAAGTCTGGCGAAGGGGGTGGATGTGGGAGCAACTCGAAGTTCAATTTCTATAGTTCTTCTATTGTTTTGATTGAATTGTGACTTTTATATTTCCATACGAACTTCATACTTCAAGGAAAAAAACATGCTGAGAAGGCGATTAGCAGCAACAATTCTTAAAAACTAACGCAACAACCTCGGATTTTCTGCATTCGTTTCATATTCATATGAATACAAAAATTTTTATAATCATGTCTGCACAAAAATTTTTGAACGTAATTAATTTACAATCAACTCAACTGTTGGATAGCAAAAAATTGTTATTTTTTATCAATTTAATCGTATTCGATACAGATCCATCGACAACATCAAAACTGCCTAAGATAGCTTATTTTAGTCCGCTCCTGCATCTGGGTTCCATTACATTTGAAAATTTACCCTAAAAGTTTGCTTTGAAATAGTTTTTTTATGAGGCTGCTCTAATTTTGGGAGTCATATTTTATAGTTAGGAGCCATTTTTTGTAGCTCGAGCTAGCGACTAAGCTTTATGTTTATATCTGGTAATAAAATTTGATGTACAAATAAATTTACTTTGTATAGACCTACAGTAACCCATACACACATACATATGCACAAATGTAAATAAGTATTGGCAACAACTTCACTGGTGGGCGAAATGTACGATTTAATTTCGGTTAGAGTACCCAAGAGGAAATTTCTCAAATAAAAGGCAGGCGCGTTAACAGCAAATTTGAGACCATAACTACTTCATGTTCCTTTTCTTTTTTGCAAATAAATAAATGGAGTATTTCCTCAGCTGCATTACTTACCGTACGACCTTGTTGTCCAGCTTCTTATGTCTCTGAGTCTCACCGCGCTACAAGAGCTATTGTTTTAATGTGTAAATCTAATGGCAACAGATGTGTTAGTACATTGAGCGCTTCAGTAGGACTGGTGCTAAGCGCTCCTGTAGTTAGGATACACGCTGTTTTTTGTATCTTGTTCAGCTTAGTTTTATTGTATTTCTTTTCTGTTGCAGGCCACCAAACTAGTGCCGCATATGTTAGTATTGGCCTTACAATGGCTGTGTGTAAAGTGCTATATTCGCTTTCTTTACCCTTGACTCTACGTTGGACTTCCAGCTGAGTTTGGGGTCCAGGATAACCCCTAGGTATTTTGCCTGTTTGGTTAGCGTGAGGCTGACGCCGTTTAGTTTTGGGAGATTAAAGTTTGGCACCTTGGTTTTCTTGGTAAATAGCATCAGTTCAGTTTTTCTCGGGCTTACACTTAAACCACAATCCGTGGCCCAATTGCTGAGTAATACCAGAGCTCCTTCCATAATCTCAGTGATTGTGGTTGGAAATATTCCTGAAACCATAAGCACTATGTCGTCCGCGTACGCCACTACTTTCATTCCCTTTCGGTTGAATTTGGTGAGGATGTTGTTGGCGACTGGTAACCACAGCAGAGGGGATAAGACTCCTCCCTGAGGGGTTCCCCTGTTGACAGAGCGTTTTATCGTGCTGCTGCCTATCTCACCGATGATTATTCTAGTTTTGAGCATGTTCTCTATCCATTCGTTGAGACCTATGTCTATGCCTAACATGTTAAGAGCCGCAATTATAGATCTTGTGGTAACATTGTTGAAGGCCTCCTCTATGTCGAGAAAGATTCTGTCGTAGAAGATCGTGGATTACAAGTCATGGCAATCTCACGAAACCATGACGTAGTGTAAAAAAAATAGATTATTTGCCTTTAGTTTTCTGAATATTAGATATGTATGTATGACACAAGATGGCGCAAAATTAATGACCCTATCGGAAGATTCATGTTTTTCGCAAGAGACGAAGTTTTTTTTCCTGATTACTCCTTTGACGCGATTATCGTTTTTTCGTTGTCCCAGCTGGTGTTTCGGGAGAATTAGTCATGCATGAATTATCTTTCTCAGGTGCTATTTGGCCGACCGCGGCTTCAGCTTCTTGTGCCAATCATGTGATACTGTGGCGCGATTTTCTAAGAGCGTCGGCCATTCAATTCCATTTCCTGCGTGTTAACTAACGTAGGGTGGGCTACTCCTTAGTTTTTCTCCAGAGTTCTATGTTACGTATTATGTTGGGCCAGAATATTCTGCATATCATCCTCAAGCATTTCTTGGTGAAGCATTGAGGTTTCTGGGTGACCGTTTCCAAACTAGTCATGTTTCACTTCCATATAGCAGCGTCGACTGATAGAGGCGTTGAGTATCCTGAGCTTGGTGAGCAAGTTTTCCATAAGCGCCCGAATTCATCTCTTGCCTTGCTCAATCTCTTGTTGACGTATTCCTCTGCTCCGCTGCGTCCTCTGCTTTAGAACAGCCCAGAGTGCAGAAGCTAGCAATGAACTCCACTTATTTGTCACCTATCATTACGTTGTTATTGTTGGTGTGGTTGTGATTTCCGACGTTTTCAACCAGCCCGACTTTGGGTGCCGGTGTTACTAGTCCATCCGCCTTCGCTTGCATATCAGTCAATTTGTGCGATAGCAGGCAAATATCATCAGCAAAGTCCACGTCCTCCAGTTGCCTAGTGAAAGAACATGCACTACCTCTGGGGCGCTTAGTAAGTTGGCACATGACCTCTTCAAAATGGCGTAAAACAGCGATTTGAGGTGGAATTTGTTGTCTACTCAATGGCGTAGTAAAGAGTTTTCCAATAACAGGTGTTATTTTAAATAGCCCGCCATTTCGGCAGATGCCACTTTTGACGCTGTCATTTTTTGATGTTTGACAGGTAGAAACCACGCCATTAATAAAAGTGGAACGATACACGCTTAAACAACGTATTGAAATTATAAAAAATTCACTATAGAAATGGTGAAAATTTGGCAGAGACGGTTCGTAAAACTCGAACATTTTTGGGTCATCGTGAAGCACCTTGTCGGACCGCAGTACAGAAACTGGTGAACAATTTCGAGCTGTTGAGACAAGTTAGTGATGTGAGGAATAAAACCCGTGCACGTCGCTCAAGAACAGCCGAAAATATTGCTGTTGTAGAAGAAAGGGTTGAGGAAGACTCAGGTTTGGCCAGTCCTTTTCGTTCTTTGGAATTAGGCATTCCTCAAACGTTATTACACCGTATTTGGTATAAAGATTTTGGTCTTAAATCTTATAAAGCCCAGTTAACACAAGGACTCAAGCCGGCCGATCATCAACAACGTCGTGCCTTTGCTGATTGGGTCGTTGAAATGCATCAAAATGATCCGCAATTCCATCGAAAAATCATCTTGAGTGATGAGGCCCATTTCCATCTCGGTGGCTTCGTCAACAAGCAAAATTGTCGGATCTCGGGCTCAGAAAATATAAGAGTTATTGTTGAAAATCCTCTCTATCCCCAACGTGTGACTGTTTGGTGCGGTTTATGGTCCATCGGAGTCGTTGGACCTTCCATTTTCGAAAATGAAGCTGGAGCCACAGCTACGGTGAATGGATTGCGCTATCGAAAGATGATTAAAGATTTTCAATGGCCGAAGTTGGATGGTATTAATTTGGACAACGTTTATTTTCAACAAGACGGTGTTACATACCACCAAAGTAACGAAACCATTGATCTATTACGGGAATAACACCTTTTATTGAAAAACCCTTTGCGTCAATCATGTTTCAGCGTTGTAAACTAGGCAGCTAGAGTATAAAAAGCGTAAAGGTCAAAATAAAAATTTCAATCGCTTTAAACAATCTTTTTTTATTTAGTTAAAAAGTTATTCAAAAACAAAATTGGATGATATATTTTTCGGCACCTTCTACATGTAGTGAATTGCGACAACTTACAAGAAGTTGAAAATCGTAACAAAGTTCGGTCCTTAAATATATATTTGTATCTGATGCTTACACCCTTTTTTGAGTATTTGACCGAGCTTCTCCTTCTATTTGTGATGTGCGTCTTGATGTTGTTCCACAAATGGAGGGACCTACAGTTTGGCAGGGGCTCCGAATGGCAGATATTTTTTTATGAGAAGCTTTTCCATGGCCGAAATACGCTCGGAAGTTTGCCTGCC
>JAYXIM010020694.1:0-17324 GCA_037575425.1 Anastrepha fraterculus | reverse complement strand
TTGCGCTGGCTATTTCCAACCTGGGTTAACCCTCTAGTGCATAACAGTGCCTTTAGGCAATGCTTGCTTTGCAACAGAATTTTGTATTATTATGTAATTTTTTTATTTTAAAAGTTAAACGGGCATATTTTATACAATTTTATGACTCTTTTTTTATATGCAAAGTTTTTACTTAACTTGCCATTATATAATGAATGGCAGTTGTCCGCGAGAAACTGAGTATTCAGCATGCATAAAATAGTTGTGTGAAAAGTGTAAACTTTTAAGTATTTGTTCGCTGGTAATTTATATAAAGGTTAGGTTAGGTTGTAATGGTTGCCCAATAGGGCCCACTTGGACGAAATAGTTTGGTTCGTCCTTTGTGATACCATTGAAGGACAAGGAGGGGGGAGGAAGGGAAGGGATGGGGAGTGGTGAGTGCTTGTGGACTACGAACGGTGACTAGTCCGCGGTTGTGTTAACCTCATTATGCTGCTGATGTAGTTCATCAGATTTTTGTTATCAACGCCTGCTATGTCAGCAGGCGCAGAAAAGAAGTGAGAACCAAGGTATTTGAATCTTAGTCCTGCGAAGGCTGGGCAGCTTAGGAGCAGGTGCTGAGATGATTCCACCTCATCTTCCATACAGCTGACGCAAAAAGAACTCGAAGTAATTCCGAGTCTCACGGCATGGGTACCTCGCGGACAGTGCCCCGTGATGATGCCCACGAAATTTGAGAGATGACATTTTGTCATCCCCAGGATATCCCTCGAGCGCCTCCTATCTAAACGTGGCCAGAAGGACTTCGCGACCCTACACGTTCGTGTACTTGCCCAGCGTTCGCTGAGTTGGTGCATAGCCCATCCTTCCAGGAGTAGAGCGCAGGTTGTCAGGGGGATCCCGATCCTCTCCTTTCGCGGACACATTGCCTCACAGGTCCCCTGTCTGGCCAGCTCGTCGGCTTCGCAGTTTCCTTCAATGTCACTGTGACCAGGTACCCAAATTATCTTAATATCGAAGAATTCTGATGCAATCGAGAGTGAGACCAGGCATTCCCTGACCAGCTTCGAGTGCACCATAATAGAGCCTAGAGCCCTAATGGCCGCTTGGCTATCGGAGTAAATATTTACCTTTTTTGCCGTTATTACGCAAGTAAGTAGCCAGTCAGCTGCTTCTTTAATTGCGGCCACCTCTGCTTGGAACACACTACAGTGATCCGGTAGCCTGAATTTGAGTTTGATGGGGAGCTCTTTGCAGAATACTCCTCCTCCAACCCTGCCATCCAACTTCGAGCCATCCGTGAACAGGTTAACGATGCCCTGTCCCCAGGTGTTGCCCCCGCTCCACTCCTCCCTTGGTGGAATATAGGTGGAAAAAGTTCCGCTTGGACTTAGCGAAGGCACACACTGGTCCGTCGACGAGGGGATGAACTCAAAGTTTCTGAGGATGCTTGAGTGCCCATATGTGAGGTTGAGCTTATAGCCCAAGCCCCTCAGTCTGATTGCGGTACGAGCAGCGGCAATTCTGCCTGCGATGTCTATAGGTACCACATTTAACATTACATTAAGCGCCAGAGTAGGAGTAGTTCGAAGCGCCCCACTGATCCCAATGAGAGCGGACCTCTGGACTCTCTCTAGCTTTTTGACTGATGTCGTCCTCTCCAGTGAGTTCCACCAGACAGTGACTCCATATAACAAAATTGGCTTTATTATGGTGTTGTAGAGCCAGAATACAACTCTGGGCGAAAGGCCCCACCTTTTGCCAATTGCGCCTTTGCACCCATACAAGGCGATTGTTGCCTTCCTTGCTCTCTCCTCAATGTTGGGCTTCCACGTCAGCTTGCTGTCAAGGATTAGACCTAGGTACTTCACCTTGTCAGAAAGCACCAGTGGAGCGCCCCCCATCGAGGGGAGTTGAGCTCTGGGTATTTTATATTTCCTCGTAAATAGGACGAGCTCCGTCTTAAGAGGATTCACCGATAAGCCGCAATCTGCTGCCCATCGAACAACTACGTTCAGATATCCCTGCATTAAATCGTACAGGGTATCTATAAACTTTCCTCTAACAATTAATGCCAGGTCGTCCGCGTAGGCAATCACCCTACATCCCCTCCTCACCAGCTCCTCCAGCAAGTCATTGATAACAATGATCCAGAGGAATGGTGAGAGGACCCCGCCTTGCGGCGTGCCTCTGCTCACCTGCCGGCGGAGAGAGACGCCGCCCCATTTATATAAAGAAAGTGATAAAAAAATTCAGGTAAGTTATTTCATGTATTTTCAATGATATTCAGTTGCCAAAAGTGTTAGCTTTATGTATACTTCATTAGGGTGACTTTTCAAATTTCAATGCCTAAAGGCACCAGCATGCAGTTACCATGTGAATACTCTTTTGTAACGAACTTCTCTCTTTTGAAAATTTTAAAGTTAAAATGAATGGTTGGAAAGAAAAAATGCAAAACAAGGTTCCAAGTTTGACTGAAAAAGAAATTGAGGAGTTTCTGAACACAATTGATGTCATAGATGAGGAAGGCAGTGATGACGTGGTCTCAACGGATGATGAAGATATAGATGACGGTATCAACTTGGTTGACAAATTCAGTTTTGGCTGTGGCGAACTGGGCATACGTGTATCAGATCTAAATTTAACTTTGGTTACGCCTACAGCTTCCGTAGCCAGGGAAGAATCAAGTGTAAATTTACATGGTGACAGTACACCACCAGCTCCTCCATCAGCAGTTATATATTTAGGAGATTTGATGAAAATGTTGTCCAGATGCGACAGAAGGATGAGGAAATAAGCAAAATAGTGTGAAAAAAGAAAAGCATGAAAGTTCATGAAGATCAAATCAAATTCCAATGCCCGGATATGTCTGGTTTCGTACAAATAACTACTCCATATAAGTGTTTTTGCTACTTTGCTGATGAACATTTTTTTTCAACTGTTGTAACAGAAACAGATAGATACATCTTTTGTATGTACGGCTAATGATATTCGGCGCTATATTGGAATACTTATTTTTATGTCAGTTTATAAATATCCAAGCGTTCGGTCATATTGGGGCCGACATGGTTTTGAGGCTATTCGTATAACAATACTTGTAAACCATTTCGAGGAGATAAATAGATTCATACACCTCGCTGATAATGCACAACGACCGGAAAAAAGTTTTGAGGATTATGACGTGGCAGAAGCTCTCACTAAAATAGGCCAGGATTCAGTCAAAGGCAGAGAAAGGCCAACAAACTCAAGCAAAGTGGAAAGTTTTGTTGTCGGTAAAAAAAATGTTATATGCCAATATCAGATGTACGTTTTGATAACGTTGGCCACTGGTGTCAATTTCGAGATCGGTCTGCAGAATTGCATTGTAAAAATAAACCTTGTAGTTCGCAGAAGCAATCTTATTGTGAAAAATGCGATATTCCATTATGTAATTCATCCCCAAAGAACTGTTTCAAAGATTTTCATACCAAGAAATAACTAATTCAAATACAAGTACATACATAAGTAAGTCAAACCAATCATATATAATTATATATACATATATATATCTATAAATATATGTATAATATTTATATATCTAATGTACATCTTAATGCAGGCAAAGATATAAACGAATTAAATTATTAAAAAAAATTAATAAAAAAAATATAACTGATCGATCAAACACGAAAATATGTGTACTTATTTTGATACGGTACAATGATACCTTAACTGCATGGCAGTGCCTTTTGGCAAACATTTCTTTTCCTAATTTTCGGCAAAACTGTAGGTAAAATATCAAAAGCGATGTCGGATTCGTATTCTCTGACGCTGAATTAAGCGAAGAAAATTTTTAAATTAAAAATTAAAAAAGTATGCACTAGAGGGTTAAGATTTTTAGCCCTTAGATTGGCATCAGCTCTCCTAGAATATATTTATTTCAGTTGAAAGCAGAATTTGGTTTTGACTCAAAAGAAGAGGTTTATGAGGAACATAATTTGAGCTAAAAAACTTAGCAAATAAATTGGCGACATCCTTTGAGCCATGAGCAAAACTGATATCTAAAGATCTGCGCAAGGTATTCTAAGGTTTTTGTGACTTAATAAGATGCCAAAAAGCGAAATTTGTAACGAAAATTAATCGAGGCAATTGAATCGTTTTAAATATTTCTAATATTTTCACAAACAGATCTGGCTTCCAGTTGCATTAAGCTTTCTATAAAATTGATTATTGAAATTCCGGCACTATTGATTCGTATTAATTCGTATTGAACAAAGCTTCTGTAACATCTCCACAACAAAGCTTCCATGATGACGGTTAGGAGGCACAACAAGATACTTAGCAAGCAATTCCTGCTATGTTACTACCGTGAGAATCACCCTTGCAGGCACTTATTAGAGACTGAGCGCCCTTAGGTAAGTCATGAGATTATTCTGACAAGATCCAGAATCAAACACGGCTACAACTCAATCCCTTACCACCTTCCTAAACTCGCCAATGCCGTCATCGAAATTCAACCAGCACCTAACGTAGACGAAGAGCTTCAGCTGCCTCGTGAGAGCCGCGTCATTTTGACTCCATTACATTCTGGATATTATAGCTGGCCAAACTCCTATCTATCAGAATCGATACCAAAATTATTCAATAAATGTTCGGCATGTGAAGGGCACCCCGCACGATACTAATCAACTCTTTTCATGCCCCCCTCAAACTCACTCACCGTTCTGGCAGGACCTTATGAACTACTACAACAACAATAACAACAACAACTAAATGTTACAAATTTTCTTTCTGATCATAAATCATGAGAGTCTTACATTTTAATGAGTCAAATGCGGCAGTGGCGTCTGCTACTACTTCAGGAATGAATCGACTGAAAATGAAAGAAAAAGAGTCGAAGCGACGCCGACATTAGATTCATTTCTTAAAAATATAATACGAATAAAGTAAGTGCACTTAATAAAAATATGCATTAAATGCAGAAAAATACAAAGGCGTCTTTTTAGTATTATGAATCTCGATTTACGATGATATAAATAATTGAGAATAGAATGAATCAGTGGTAAAAAAATATTTTTCATTATGAATCCCATACAATATCGAATAGAACAACAAAGCAAGGTGATATATCACCTTGACAACGAGCATAAACCTTAAACTGTTTGATTGATACTTTACGAGATATCGATCATTACAGCCATCTACCGAGAAAATAATGGATTTTTTTAGATCTTTTTTGTTCTCTTTTTAGCGGCAACGAAAATTAGATAGCTCTATTAACCGCCTATTTGCATGCCACCTTAAATCCATTCACCAAACACCCCGCTCCCTTTGGATCCCACCCGTCGAAAAAGCATGTTTCCTGGGCCTATCGTTAAATGAGGTAGACGATAACGATCGGTGACTGCACCACACTGGCAGGGCTTGAAGAATTGCTACAACACCAACAACACGTAAACAACAACAACAATAACAACTACAACATTATAAACATCATTATAAACCAACACAACACCAACAACAACAAAGCTATAAGCATCATTATCAACCAAAACAACAACAAAAAAACAACAACTGAAGTTATTCAACTTTTTTAATTCAATGTTATAGCATGGAAACATAACTCGTAAGTTTTCGACTTAAGAACTTGAACATTATTTATGCAAAATTCGAAAAAAAAAACATTTCTTTAAAGCACTGAAATATTTGCATCATCTTAACACAAATGTAAATCATCCTAATTTAATTGGAAAAATTGGAGGTAAAACAACTTTCCGCCTGTTGTTAAAAGAAAATGACAGAGTCAAAAGCATTCGCATTGGCATTAATTTTTTCCGATTCCATAAATTAAATAAAAAATTATTTATCCTTATTGCTCATCTAATATGATTTTGAATCCAATCCGCTCGATGTGGACTCATTTGCATATCACTAAAAGCAAAGCCCGAATTTTATCAGTTTAATATTGAGCTGATTATGGTAAATAACATAAAAATGCATATAAATTTAGTTTTTTTTTTTTGAAAATGTATACAGTAGAAATTCTGCAAGCTAATAAAAGTGTATTGCATTACATTTCATTTTATCTCAACAACTGCAGACGCACGCAGAAATCTTGAAATGAATGCACACATACATACACACGTATGGAAAGATGTGTTGAAAATATTAGCAAATTGACCCGGCAGGGAAAATCTGAATTGGTGTAAAAAATCTTCATTCAAAATTTATAAAGCTTCGTCGTATTCTAATCACTTCACTATTTGTTTGTTTATTGACAAACGCTCGGCAGCACACAGGGTTTGATTGAAAAGTAATGAGCCTTCCTGCGCGGAGCGTCTACCAAGCAATCAACCGAATCGGCTTGTGGGGAAAAATGATCGTTGGACCTTCCCCTTCCACTAGAAACCGGTCTCAGTTCGCTGGCAACAGCGGAGCAGACAACATCGATCTGCGCGTGAAAGCTGTTTTAAAAGTGTGTTAGGATTTTGCAGTGGCGAAAATGCAGCCATCGTTCAAGCAACGTTGCTCGATCAAATTTTGCGTAAAGCTAAACAATTTGTACCTCCAGGAAGCACTGTAAACGCGGCATTTTACAAAGAAGTGTTCCTTCGGCTGAAAAACCGCGTCGCCCGGGTTCGGCCCGACCTCGTCAACAATTGGACCCTTCATCACGACAATGCGCCGGCGCACACTGCCTTCCTCTGCACCTCTGCATTGGCCAAGATGGGGGTTCCGGTGTTTACCACCCTCCCTTTAGCCCAGACCTGTACCCTCCGGACTACTTCTTGTTCCCGTGCCTGAAAATAAGGCTCAAGGAGAGGCGTTTCGACTCCATCGAGGCGATCCAAAAAACTGTGACAGCCGATTTGAACGCGATTCCGGAGGATGAGTTTACAAAATGTTTCCTGCAGTGGGAGGACCGCTACCAGCGGTGTACTGACGCTCAAGGGTCCTATTTTGAAAAATATTAGTTGTATAAGCCAAAACGTTTAATAAAACTGCTTAAAAAATAAGGCTCATTCCTTTTCAATCAAACCCTGCAGAGCCTCGAAAAGACTTTTCGAGCAAACACGGTTCTGGGCTATTGTTTTTGTGGTGTCTCTTGAGATGTCAGCATCTGCTAGCTCCCGGAACATCGACTTTCTCTAAGTATTATTTTTCCGATCGCGATCTCTGCTCCCTCGCGGGCTCCAGTCCCGTGACATCGGCACTTTTTGCATTTGATTTGCGATAAGATGGGTTGCTCATAAGTTGATCTCCATAGCGCGTCGTTGTTAATGGTGTTCGGCTAGAATATTTTACTGATGATACGGAGGCATTTGTTGACGAAAGACTGCAACCTCTTTGTAATGGTGTTGGAGTCCAGCCATGTTTCACTTCCGTACAACAATACTGACTTCACAAGTGAGCTGAATATACGCAGTTTAGAGCGCATGGATGTTTGCGAAATCGCCCATAATATAATATATGAGTTCGGTCGATGCTGTTGTTATTGCATATAGGAGAAATGCTGCTGAAGTGACAGTCCTTGGCCGGATATAAGTCCGGGTCGTTGCAGTTACGTATAACCGACTGCCGTGGGAACGTCGGTACGCCCCTCTTGCTTTGTTTAGCCTGCAGTTGACATTATCATCTGCTCCGCCGTCTGCCGTGATAGTGCAACCGAGGTAGCAGAAACTTTCGACAGATTCCATCGGGTACCCGTCAACCACTATAGGTCTCGCTTTATTGTGGTTGACTCTCATAACCTTCATCTTGGCGATGTGGACCTCGACAAATAGTATAAATTTATATAATATTATGCAGCGTCATTTGGGTTTAAAGGGAATTTTAATTTATTAACTGTTTTGACGGAAAAACAATAATCTAAGAAATACATAAATAAATAAAGAAAAAATGAATATTTAATAAACGGTACCAGTTTTCATGCCATCTTTGACATTTGGCAAGTAGAACGATTTTAGAATTTTAGACGGAAGAACTACGCGTAAAATTTATTGAAACTTATTAATTTATGCTGGGTTCCAGGCCACAGAGATATACCAGGGAACTGTAGGGCAGACCAACTTGCAAGAGAAGGTACCTGTATGCCAGACATAAATAATTTTATGGGGTACCTTTCGCAACTTTTAAGCTTCTCATTAAGAACGCACTAATCAGTCCTGCAAATCAAAGATGGATCAGCGTTAATACCTATGAAATACCTAAGCATGGCCAAGGCTAAATCTAAGTCTGTCCAAGAGTATTATAAGATGGAGTAGACTTCAAATTAGGACCTTAGTAGGGGCCCTCACAGGACATTGTTTCATAGGAAATCATGCAAACAAATTAGGCGTTTATACGCATGATTTCTGTCGTAGCTGCAGAAATGAGGAGGAGTTGGAAGCAATTCAACACCTTTTTTGCACATGCCCGGCTCTAGCCAGAAGCAGGAACCGATTTTTAAAATCCTACTTCTTAACGAATATAGATAATCTATGCACTTTATGTGTCAACAACCTCGTATGGAGAGAGAAATGTAGCCCGCGGCTCACAACGGACCCATTCCGTGGTCTAAGTGGCATCGCTGTCCCTATGTGCGATGCGGCTGCCAAACCTAACCTAACCTAACTATTAAGAAAATGGTCGACCTTAAAGAAAAAAGCATATCGTAAAATTTTTTTATTTTTTTGAGGAAATAATCATCCGAATGAGTCGACAATTCAAAGGTTGGTGGAAAAATTTCAAGAAAGTGGTTCGCGCGTGAGTAGAAAAAGGGAAAATGTACTAATTTTGAGATTTAATCTTTGTTGAAAATTTGTGTATGGAATTTTTGAGAGTTCTTTTAATTATTTTTAATTTTTAGGATAAAATATACTTGAACAAAAAAGTACTTTCGAAAAAATCTAAATTTTTCCGAAAAAAATGTTTATATGGTGTTGTTTTGCATTATTTTCATAAATTTTACATTTTTAATTTTTTTATTTATTTTTAATTTTTTTATAAAATATTTTTGGGAATCAAGTTTTTAAAGTCAAATGTTTTCGGTTCATTTTATTGTTTTTATAATTTTTATATTTGTTAGCATAAAATATACTTTTTAACAAATATTTTTGGGCCAAATTTATTTTCTTTTGTTCAAAGTTTTGGGGAATGATTTTTTTATTAATTTATTATTTTTGTAATTTCTAAGATAAAGTATTTATACTTAAATAAAAAAAATGTTGCAAAAAATTAGATGTTTTTGTTTTATATTATTATTGTTTTCTATAAGACAAATTCTTTAATTCTGACCATTATTTTTAAAAACTTTACTTAGAAAAATTTATAAAAATTTTAGTTATTTTTGTAAATGTATTTTTATATTTTTTAGGATAAAATCGACTAAAAGCAGCAAAAGCTGTAGCCCAAAGTATTGCTGTACAACCTTCAACAACAATAACTAAAATCTCGACATTCTCAACAATTAGGCATTCATGAATTGACTCTTTGGCGTGATGGAGACGTGGTCATGCTGGACATTTAAATGATGTCAACCTGAGATAATCAAAGTTTTTATATATTTTATTTTAAAACAACATCTAAGCGGGTCTTTTGAAATACCCTTTAGTTAACCTTTTGACTACTGCAGAAGCATGTGATAAGTTACAGCTTCAAATACTTAGCAGTTCAAAATTATCAGAAAGGGATGCCGAGCTTATCAGCTGCCAAAGTTAGTACTGGTTTCCAACTATCAAGAGAAACGCCTACCTTGTGAAGTATTTTACACTTCTCAGCATCATTCTGTGCATATTTCGCTAGTTTGTTAAATGGCAAAGAAGTGGAAAGCGAACTAAGTAGTCATAACTCCAAATTCACTCAAGACGCATCATTTCGGTAATAAATGGATTGCCCTGCAGGGGCGTTACGCGTATGCTTCGTTAATAAGTTGCTTCTGTTCTTGTGACGCTTCAGATATGCGTTTAAAAAATTAATATTTAACCTGCTTACGTATGTGTGTATAAGTCATGTATGCATATATGTGCCATGTATATGCGTATGTGAGTAGATGAGGGTGAGTGCGCCTTTTTAATCTCACACCAAGTTAGGAATGCCAAATTCTCATATCAATATCTCACTTGGAGAATTTTACGAAAGCTTCGCACAACAACACCTCGAAACTTTATATCGCAACCAAACGAGTAATATGCGGATTTTTCGACGAGGTACGTCGTCGCCACTTTATGTTAATAATCCTAATAAGTTTATAATGTTACACATCAGAATACATATTTGGGTATGTGAGGGAGCTAAACGAATTTACAAAGGTGCATATACCGATGTGTGTGTGCGTATTATAGAACCTAGTAAATAAATTGCGAGTAATCTGCCAAAACAACTGGTTAGAGACTAATCTTACAGTAAGGATTACTTCGGACTGAAAAGACAAATGGGAAATAAAAGAGCAGAAAAATAGATCACCTTCGACCGAGGATTAGCACCCGGCATCCTTCCTTTCTGCCAGTTAAAATATGTATAGTACTTTAAAAGCACGAGGAGGCTAAAGGAACATGTAGAAGTTGTTTTTAGGCGCGACTTGATATTCTTTTAAATATTTCAAGCTCAAGAAGAATAAAGTCCTCACATATTTTTATCAAATTTATATACGGGGGTCGTTTGTAAAGTCTGTGCAACAATACAACCTACTTAATTGTTCGTGGTAAATATATTTTTAATTTTCAACAGAGTCTTTTAGACTTAAACATTTCGTCCGACGCTGTTCTAGTTTGTTCATCCCTTCCAAATAATAGGATTTGTTCAAGTCTGAAAAATAGCCCTTCGTTTGTGCAATCACCTCCTCGTTTGAACAAAATATTTTTCCTGCCAGCCATTGCTTTAATTTGGGAAACAAATAGTAGTCCGTTAGATCTAATTGATCCGAGGGCACCAAGTCTGGATAATAGGCGGACTGTGAATTGAGTTGAAACCCTATTTCCCTTAATTTTGCGACCACAACTGCTGAGGCGCGAGCTGATACGTTGTCGCGATGGAAAAGTAAAATCACTCGACTTCCTCGATTCAAGCCGATATACCGATATTTTTAACTTCGTTTGTGTTCTTCTAAGAGATGCTACTAACTAAGCTTAACCTCGGTACGTACCAGCAGTGACATCTCTTTGATTTGGTCACCAGTAAAGTTCCGTACGTACCATGCCATGTACGTGTACTCGCAATTCACCGAGTATTGGATCCAATCTAAAGCTAAAAGCGTAAATTCTCAAGCCTCTCTTTTTCTCTGTATGCGTATATCAGCTGTTCGTAATTATTGTCATTTCATATACGTATTCATGGTCCACACGGATTGTATTGCCGGTGAAATCCTTTGAAATTGAGTGCTACTCGTGCACCGGAAAATCCGATAAAATGGACAAATACCTCATCAAGTATAAAAAAGACGAAAATAATCCCAATTTTTCGCAATCAAATAAAAATTCGGAATCACCGAGTGAAAGTGCCGCCAAAGCAAACTTCACTCAAGGTTCGCTAGCCCAATACTCGGAATTTTCCGCTTTCGCCGACCCTGTGTATCTTGAAGTTGACTTGAAAATGAAGATAGCTAAACTTTTATGCTGCCTCCAGCGCCACACGAATCTTATGAGAAGCATTTTCTTGGCAGCAATAAAGTATTAGCTATGCCATAACCTTTGAAATATTTTTTATTAATTTAAATTTCTCAAGTTTCTCAATGGGCTTTGAACTCAGATCAAACGAATCGTAATCACGGTCAGACTCAGCTACAGCAACTCCAGTGGGAATATATAAAAACTATTGAATACATTCGGCCAGTGAAGCAGAATTGGTTGGGCGCTTACTATCATTCGAAGGCACACAGACTCGAAACCTCGTGCATTAAACACCAATTGATAGAAAAAGTTTTTTCTCATAACGGCAGGCAATGGCAAACCATCGGTAGGATCTCTGACATTCCAAAGCTTCTCATGAAAAAATATCTGCCGTTCGGGGCCGACTTAAAACTGTAGCGCGTACAATTTGTGGAAAACCATCAAGACGCACATCACAAATAGCAGGAGGAATTCGGCTAAATGCCCAAGCACAGAGTTCAAGCAACAATTATATCAAAGCTTTCCTAACCTATTTGTTATGTGTTATTTGTTAAATTTTTCATCTTTCGGGTAGATACATTCATGTTAATGGCCTCGTAATATTGTGATTTGTGAGATTTAAACTACTCAATCTAATGAAAACGAAGCAAGCTTGGCAGGCAGAGAGGGGCTGCAAATAGACTAAACTGATGCTACCTGTAATGTCCAACGCAGTGGCGGTACGCAGAAGGGACTGTAGGAGGCTGGTTGGACTGGAAAAGGGCCACTTCCTGTGGGCAAAGCACATGGAAAGGTTGGGCATCTCAGACAGTGTACTCTGGCCAGCTTGTAAAGAGGAGGATGAGATGGCGGACCACTTTCTGTGCGTCTGCCCCGCCTTTGTTCGAATCAGCCTTGAGTTCTTTGGCACTGATGTGTTAAGAAGCGACCACCTTGCTGCTTGTCACCACAAGATCTACTCAGATTTCTTCGGAGGTCGAGTAGATTTAAAGAAAATTGAAAAGCGAACCCGAGTGCAGTACATTGGACTTAGTTGTATCTGAGTGCTGTACTTGCCAGTCTGTCCGGACAAAAAAACAAAAAAAACAAAAAATGTGGAAGACTGCATGGCAAGAAAGTGGGTGCATGCAAATAATTTCCTGTGTTTGGTTGTTTCCACTGCTTTGGCCTGCTCTTCCTCTTCAGCAAGAAGTAATTCCCATTCCCTTTGCTTGTTTATTAATGAGCGTTTACGACACAGCGAATTCGGAAAGCGCAGCCAGTATTCTATCATCCTCGGCCACACGGAGACGGCAAAAAAAAACAAGTCAGCTAGTTTTCCAATACCACCTTTAATAGTTTCGCCTTGGATACTTTATTCCATCAAAATAGATATTAGTTCAATAATTCTTTTTCATTAACGGAACAAACTTACTTGTCTCTAAAACAATTTTCACAGTACAGGGTTTGATTGAAAAGTAATGAGCCTTATTTTTTTTAAGCAGTTTTATTAAACCTTTTGGCTTATACAACTAATATTATTCAAAATAGGACCCTTGAGCGTCAACACACCGGTGGTAGCGGTCCTTCCACTGCAGGAAACATTTTTTAAGCTCATTCGCCGGAATCGCATTCAATTCGGGTCTCACAGTTTTTTGGATCGCCTCGATGGAGTCGAAACGCCTCCCCTTCAGCTTTCTTTTCAGGCGCGGCAACAAGAAGAAGTCCGGAGGAGACAGGCCTGGGTTGTAAGGAGGGTGGGGAAGCACCGGAAACCCCATCTTGGCCAATGCAAGGGTGCAGAGGAAGGCGGTGTGCGCCGGAGCATTGTCGTGGGGAAGGGTCAAATTGTTGATGAGGTCGGGCCGAACCCGGGCGACGCGGTTTTTCAGCCGCAGAGCACTTCTTTGTAAAATGCCGCGTTTACAGTGCTTCCTGGAGGTACAGACTCCTTGTGGACGATGCCTCGAGAGTCGAAAAAGATGATCAGCGTGGTTTGGATTTCTACATGCGCGCCTTGTTGGGTCGTGGCGACTGGCTCGTGTGCCACTCCGCACTCTCTCTCTTGCCCTCAGGATCGTACTCAAAGCACCAGGTTTCGGTACTCGTTTTGTTTAGCTTTACGCAAAATTTGATCGAGTAACGTTGCTCCAGCGATCGCTGCATTTTCGCCATTGCAAAATCCTAACATACTTTTAAAACAGCTTTCACGCGCGGAGCGATGTCGACTGCACCGCTGTTGCCAGCGAACTGGGACCGGTTTCTAGTGGAAGGGTAAGGTCCAACGATGATTTTCCCACACCAGCCGATTCGGTTGATCGCTTGGCAGACGCTCCGCGCGGGAAGGCTCATTACTCTTCAATCAAATGTTGTAGTTTTCACAATTTTTTTGTTTCGTTTTATTGACGAAAAGTAGGAGGCACTTAGCAAAAATTCGTAAATTTAAACTTGAGAAAGCAGCCATTTTTAACTGGCAGTGTTTGGCAGTGCATGATTTTTAATTTTTGTTAATTGAGTTGCTTGTTATCTGAAAAAGGAAAAAAATACAACTTTCGAATTAAAATGAAAAAGGGCTATAGTCTTCAAAATCAAACATCTCGAAAACTGTTAAGCTTTGTACATCATATTGCCTAAGTAAATTATACAAAAATAACTGAAGTATTTTAGACGACTCTACCGGTAACCGTGTATTTAATCCACTACTACTACCTGCTCACTTTTTTTTCTCTAACACTACTTTCGTACTATTCTTACTAATTAGCGCTCCTACATATACTTAGGAAGGGCAGAAGATCCTTTTCAGCGTGCCCATTTATTATTAACATCATAACTGGCTCTATTGACTGCCCTTTTTTAGAAAATTCCCTCTAGAACTCTTCGCCATTCAGAATACTTTAAAATTCCTTTATCTAGAAGTAGTTATGGTGACAACGCTCCCATATCTCAAACCAATGCTGAACGACAAGTAAACTTAGTCGTCAATGCTTTAGATTTTGATTTCAGGCAATCAAGTAAAATCCTTGCGAATGTTTTTCTCCGTGAGACATCGCAAGTATTTTTTCTTAGTTTATGTATCTAATATTTGTCCTCATTTTAAAATTGTTCCACATTTAGTTTGTAAGAATATTTTGTATTCCAAGACTTGAAACTAAAATAAATATAAGTAATCCGGCATTAATTCAATGACTTATGAAGAAAATATTCATTCCTTCCATTTTTCTATCAATTTTGGTTACATGAGTCGAATTGCTTGCTGCTATCTCATCAATTGCTGGCAGTAGAGAACAAAATAAATCATGCAACAACGCATTAGTAATTCACGTTACCACCCGCACAGCATTGACTTGCTTCACCTCACTACAGACCTATTAGCATCGGAGAAGTTACAGCCTTCGTACTCACAAGCCTCCGTTAAAATTGCGGCTGGGTATGCAAGTTAGCAATTATGCTACCGCTTTCCCTATCCACCCCTGTTTCAGCCACTTATTGGGGTGTGAGTGTGCAAATATATGACTCAAGTGTCATATAAATTTCGACTTAATTTTCGTTGAAGGTGCCACAAACGAGTATTAAAAATTTTCTTACGCGGGTCATAAATAATAAGCGCTGCTAAACCGGGTAACATTTTGTGCAAGTGCGTAGTTGATATGTATACCTACCTTAATGCAAATACATACAAGCATATGTATGTTTCTATGTATGTATGTATGTGTTTTTGTAACTACATCCATCCAAAATTGCTGAAAATTTAAACTGAAAATGAAATTGGATTTTGCAGTAAAGTGTTGCACAAAATACACAGTATCATTGGTGATTTGTCTCTTGTGGATTTTCCCCTCAAGTATTTAGTTTTATCTGAATTTCAAATTAATTAAAATCCTATTAGCCATGAGCGAATAAATTGAGAATATTGAATTGCCGAAAATGCAAAAATGTGCAAAACATTCACCAGTATGCAGCTAATAAAATGAAATAGAAAACTTATACAATATGTTTTTTGCTTATCAGGATTCATTTAAAACTTATAAGCGCCCGCTGCAGCCGAATGGATTTATCTCGTGCTCCCGGTAGGCATGGAAAAATCTCAACATATCTGCCAATACTCGTATAAAACTGTAATTTTTGACGTTTGCAGGTCAAAATCAGGGCGGTTATTTCACTTTAGAGGAAAGGCTAGGTCGAAAACCTACAAACAATAAGTAAGAAAAGTGACCAGGTATATACCTAAGAAATGAGATTTTCAGCTTTTAGTGCATAGATGTCGCTAGGAGTATTTTGAAACCGGTGGAAGAAACCGCGAAATTCGACGTTTCCATAAAGCCCATGTTAACTTTGAAACCGGTGGAAGAAACCGCGAAATTCGACGTTTCCATAAAGCCCATGTTAACTTTTCAATCGAGATTCCCACCCTGGGAACTTCCTCCATCCATTTTCATCACCAGCCTACTGATGTATTCAAAACCAAACACCTCTAAACTTGTTTATCAAATGCTATTCTTTCAAATCAAGAACTATTGGGATGCCAAAGGCTGGAAATTTATTTACACTGACGGCTCTAAAGAAACCGCCTCAACTGCGTTTGCTGTGGTATCTGATATTTACTACCGAGGCGATTGCTATAAACTTCGCCTCAACTAAAGGAAAATATATAATCTGTACAGACAGTAAATCTGCCATCGCAGCTCTGTTGAGCGCAAACAGCAGCGAACCTTTAATTGACAATATTCCAAATAAATTGTCCCAGCAAAAGGCAAAAATAAAAGTTATATGGATCCCTGGACACAGCGGAATTCTTGGCAGCAATATCCCTACATTCTGTTTCGAGACCTTCGTTAAATCCGACATTCTCAGGGTAATCGATAGTATCTATCACTCAACCGTAAGGGAGAAATGGTTTACATACCAACACAGCTACAAATCCATAAATCCAGATCGACTAAAAGCAATTATTCTAACAGGAGCGACACTCCAGCAAACAAAAATCTTTACCCGACTCCGGCTAGGACACAATATTACTCACCAACACCTTCTAAAAGGAATGTCTGCCCCGATTTGCTCATCATGTAACTGTTCACTGTCCATTATTCATATAATAGACTGCTGCACCAAGTATAACAATGGCAGAAACAATATCTTTAACGGTAGGAAACCTTCCGATTTACTGAAAGAGATTTCTCTAGAAAACATGTCGAATATTTATAATTTTATATATCAAATTGGACTAGTTTATCTTTTATATTATAGTTTTGTTTATTAATTACCTACACATAATAATTTTTGTTCAAATATTTTTTTTATAAATAAGTAAAAAATCTATTAGTATTATTTCTGGCCGATAGTCCTAGCTACTAGTGCCTTTCGCAATGTAATATATTTATTTATAATTATATTTCTAATAAATAAAAAAATAAAATAAAAATATTTTTAAACCTTCCAAAATGTCTCGTTTGTTTCGTCTTTCATCTGTCAACAATATTCAGTTCATGTTTGTTACGTTTCATAAAAATGTCGAATTTCGTGCCGTTAAACTACGTTTTACGGACATCGTTGATTTTCTGTTATCAATTAAAGAAAAACGCTTCTCAAGCTCATCAAATGCTTATAGAAGCTTATGGTGGACATGTTCTAAGTAGGGCACAGTGCTTCAGGTGGTTTCAAAAACTCCGAAGTGGTGATTTTAGCGTGGTGAACGAGGACCGTGGCCGGCCACCGAAAAAGTTTGAGGACGCCGAATTGCAAGCAAGAAATGTTGGCAGAGCAGTTGGGAGTTTTTGGGTCACTCCATTTGGCCATTTCCAAACG
>JAYXIM010020665.1:0-18243 GCA_037575425.1 Anastrepha fraterculus | reverse complement strand
CCTCGTAGTTTGTTTTCTCTCTCTCTCTGCAGTTGAGCGCTATCAATTTCATTCTCTTGGTATCTTCTCGTCATCCTATGATTATTATTCAGTTGTGTTTCTACAGTCGGAGGTATTGTATAAGCGGAGATATACCAGTGCTGGTGTCAAAATTACCACTCGCCCGGGGTTACGTATTTTTTTAATAGAAATTATTTTACCACTACATCAGACTAAGCGTAAGTATTTAATAGAAAATAAAATACCACTTCTCAGGCTTAGCGTTAGTTTTTCGTGGAATCATTTTGACTACTCCTACGATTTATTGCAACTTATTTTATTAGGTTATGTCAAATTCAAGCAAATTAAATGACTTAGCGATAGCCAGATTGCTGGAAGACGATGACGAAATCAGTGACGTTGATGATGAAATTGCTGATCCTGGTTTTTGCCTTCAAGATAGTGATACAGATGATATAATGAGCATTGAAGATGAAGAAGGTAGTGAATGTGATGTTTCCGAGGAAGATGTTGCTAAGGAAATTGACAAGAGCCAGCACGGTGCAGTAAAACTCCACTACATAACATCGTGCGCTTGCCAAAAGCATTGCAGCAAAACCTTGAAGATGGAATAATTGGGTTTTGGTCAAGATTTTTCGATAGAACCTAATTCTTCAACACACAAATACCAAACTAAAGGCTAAGTTCGATAAGTCTCAAAGAAGTGAAGCGAAATGTTTGGATATTATTGAGTTGCGAGCATTTTTCGGTGTTTTTATGTATTCGTCCGTTTTCAAATCGAATCACAAAGACACTAGCCTTATATTTGCAACAGTTGGAACAGGCAGACAAATTTTCAGGTCCACAATGTCGGAGGAAAGATTCCTATGCATCCTTAACTGCTTACGATTTGATGACTCCACAGACAGAAAGGAACGATTATTAACGGATCCATTGGCTGCCTTTTCAGAACTGTTCAATAAGTTTATAGAAAACTGCCGAAAAAATTATACAATTGGTACCCATGGATGCATCGATGAAATGTTAGTGCCGTTTCGCGGTAGGTGCGGATTTAAAATGTATATGCCAAAAAAGCCTGCAAAATATGGCATCAAAATAATGGCGTTAATAGATGCTCGCACACAGTACCTTGCAAATGCTTATATGTATATACCATGGCAAAAATTCTGACGGAAATGGTCTCACAACTGAAGAAAAAAGCTATCAGTACCAACACAAGCCGTATTAAGGCTAACTAAAATTATAGAAGGAAGTAACAGAAATATTACTGCTGATAATTGGTTTTCCTCAATGCAGGTTATAGAAGAATTAAGAAAAAGACAGCTTACGTACTTGGGTACATTAAAGAAAAATAAAAGGGAAATACCTCCCGAATTTCAGCCCAATAAAAACAGACCAATTGGATCTTGTTTGTACGGTTTTACCAAAGAAGTTACCATTTTATCATATGTGCCTCACAAAAACAAAGCTGTTCGTTTGTTATCTTCTATGCATCACAGGGAAGAAAGCGATATCCAAAGTGGAAAGCCGGCAAAAATAGCAGACTATAATAACACAAAAGGGGGAGTTGATGAACTTGATAAGAAGTGCTCCATATATTCAACCACTCGACGTACGCGACGCTGGCCACTCGCAATTTTTTATAGACTACTGGATATAAGTGCTGCAAATGCTTACGTTATACATATATCAATCTTGTGCTGAGTTTGATGATAAATCGAGGGCAGACTTTTTGAAAAGTCTAGGCCGGCAATTGATTTTACCACATTTGCAAAGGCGACAGCATAATCCTCGACTACGAAGGTTAATTTGAGACAATATAAGTAGTATCTTAGGACCAGACTCCGTAGCTTCCCCTCTAGTAGAGCCGGCCACAACTGCGAAAAAGTTATGCTACATTTGCCCTAGTAGGTTGAAGCGAAAGACTCCACATGTTTGTTTGTTTTGTACTAAGCCTATGTGTATGGGATGCAGTACACGCGTATGCGTGAAGTGTGCAAATAAGGAATTTGATGAGTAAAATTCTGCAAAAAGATTGATCTGCAGTTTTTTTTTTTTGAACATAATTTTGGTTTGTTTTCTTTTTTGTGATTCTAATGTCATAAATTTGACTGTGAAAAGTGCCTTTATCTAGTTTTGAATTTTTTCTTACAATTTTTTTTAAGTTATGTTAGTGCTGTTTTTTTTAGTTTTAAGAAAAGTGACTATGAAATAAAGTCCTTGTTTTGTTAAACTAAAAGTTCGTTTTCTTTAAATTTATTACTCTATTCATTTAAAAATATGTTTTAGTAATCCAATTAAAAACAAATAGTTTAAAAAAAATGTTTCGTTCACAAAAATTATTTATAGATTATAAGGGGTAAAATTTACCCCCACCTCCACTACGTCCAAATATTTCACCTCAGTAGTTTAAGGTTAAAATAAAAGTTGTCCAGATCAATACCATCCAATTCCGGCAATAAAAATCGTTAATCATTTAACATCTAACACCTGCTATTGGAAAACCCTTTATATAAGGAAGCTTCTCCTTAGACTTCTTTCTAGGCTTCAACAGAAGGCAAACTATTATTACTTGACATGCTAAGGGGTTAAGTCACGGTATAAACTTGTAGAACCCGATTTGCTTTTGCTTGAAAGATGCCCTGGTGTAGGCTAGGTTAGGTTAGGTTACGGTGGTAGTCGGTCTGTACGACCAACTCACTTAGAACTTACAGGTTCGTTGTGATACCACTGTGTGACACGGGAATCTCATTTATTTTTTTTTAGTTGAGAATTGAAAAAGTAAAACTGCTCTGATTTTAGCTAAGGCTGGATAGTTGCAAAGGAAGTGTTCAATTGTTTCTTCCTCTTCCTCGTACCTACAACTTCTACAATATTCATGGGAGAAAACACCTAGTCACATGTAATGTCTATCGAATAGTAAATGACCGGTTAATCAAGCCACGACCTTTGAGATATCCTCTCTTGAAAGGCCGAACAGTTCCTTTGGCTTTTTCTTATTTATTGGAGGCGATAGTAGCGTAGCTGTCACGCATCTCCCTATGCCCCATGGGCCTCTTGGATAATGTTATTCTTAATTATTAATTTGTTCGTGGCCATATGTATGTCAATGGTATATCTATCAGTAAGCAGTTTCAGAATTAGTACCTTTCCGGACTAGCTCATCGGCTTTACAATTTTTCTCAATATCTCTGTGCCCTAATATATATGTACATTAAAACTTATTTATTCTAAGGAATAAACCGTAGGAATTGTCTAGATACTTTTACTTTACGCTTCCAGTCCGCTGCTTACAGGCCAACAAATTTTGCACGCCTGATACTCAAAACTACATTTTTCAAGTCAAATCGATTCTTAACTAAACAAATCCTGATCGATTATTTTTCAATTTATTCTCAATTATATTTTTCTAGTTGTAAGTAGTTTGTTTTCAATATTTGTATAACTTTTCTTAAAAAAAATGTTCGGGCAATTTTCATTGTAGCTTAGAATTTTTTTTGTTAATGAACCATTTTAGTAAAAAAATCGAAATGTTCAAAGGACCCCTATATAATTCTCCAGCTATTTCATAAATAATAATAAACCGAAAGATTAGTTTGTTCTCTGCAGGGTTGGGCATTTTGCATTACCACTAAATTGCACTAATTTTTTAGTGATAGTTAAAATAGGGGTTTCATTATCACTATTTCTCAGTACTTTAACAATCCACTTATTGCATTAATTAATCAATGCACTATGCCAAATCTTGCTTCTCCGTCAACTAAAAATGGGAGACGTAGTCAGCCCGGCCGAGCGCCCTTAAAAGAAATCGTCATTAAAAAATCGTCAAAAAAGCTATGCAGTCGCCATTTTATTTTGTATTACTTAAAAGAAAATAAAACTACTAAAAAATAAAATACTAAGAATAAAAATATAAATTATTTGAATTATAAGAATTCAGAAATTTGGTTTATTTCATTGCCTCGCTAAAAAAATTACCAAAATATAATCTTTCCCCTGTACCTAGTGATCATTCGATACGACGTCGCTATCAATATTTTTACCTGTTTCTGGTATTCGAACAAAGTACGGAGTATGGAATAAATATCGACAGAAAATAGAATATACGCCAATTCAAGCATCAGCTACAAAATTTAAATTATAAACATTTTTTTCTAAATTTGTCTTATTAAACGCATGAAGCAATAACTAAAGGTGATGTACGTTGCCTAATTTTCATCCTGAGGAGGTCATCTTGAACTACTTAATATACCCTTGATTACCTCTAGGAAAAGCTACTTTTCATTTCAGTGAAAATTCTAATGAAAAGTACTCAAAAGTACAGAAATAAAAACTTTTATTGAAAAAGTTAACGGGTTAACGGGTTAACAGTTAATGGAATATTGGATTATTTGAGACAATGCAAATTAATTTACCCAATATTACCTATATTTTTTTTTGGAATAAGACTAAGTATTAATATTATACCATTTCATAAAAGTTTGTTTTCCTTTTGAATTTGTAGGTACTAATTCAAAAACTTATCCAATAATCTTTTCATTTTTATAGACCGCGCGAAATCTTCTGAATACATATAATACTTAAAAGAGCTACTAGAATTCGCTAAAAATATTCTGGTTTACTCATTTCGTTTCGGGTATTTTCAGGAGTTAAAAAAAAAAATCAACTTGGACGGTGTTGTCCATTTTGGCTCTTCTATTTATCTGAATCACCAAAACCAAAAACATTATTCGTCAGTATGACTGTACCTCTGTCCCGCTACTATTTAGAATAAAAACAAAAACAAAAATTGGCAAAATGGCGCGGTTTTGTATTTGACACTCTAAAAATCGGGTTTTTTCAGTTTTTTAATACAAAAATACGAAATATTTGAAGTAATAATTTGACTCTAGTACGGACGATAGCCATTGATGTTGTGAACAACATATTAAAATTTCAGACGATTCGGGTGAATAGTTGACTACACCAGGCCAAAAAATGTCGTTTCGGGATAAATGAGTTTAAGGTTTGAGGTACAGGAGCGCGCGGACCGCTCTCTGTCTATTTAATGGGCTGTAAAAGCTTAATATTGGAAAATTTCGCCTGAAAATTTCAAAGCATATTCTTAAGAAACTATATTTTTGAAATACCGAAAAGAAAAGTAGATTTTCTGAAAATTCTGGAGCACCGGGTGCCTTTAATTTTGGAGACAGTATTGAATTTTTTAAGCCCATGCCTAGCTTTAGTATGATAATTATACCCTATAATAACTTATTAAGTTAAGTGATTCTTCGATATTAATAAAAATTTAACATCGATCTTCTGAGAATAGGAAAAATATAAGTTTGGGGAATAAGTCCGTAGCATTTTTACCATAGACGTTTATTTAAACAAAACAAGAGGTTGTCTGTAAAGTCGGTTTACTGACGATAGTTTAACGTGACAACGTCATAAGAAAATACTAATGGAATGGTTGCATTTTTCAAAACAAAATTTTAATTTTAATTGCTTGATAGATATTTTGTATGGATATAGAGTAGGAGGTAAATGGAACTGCAATGGAATAGGTCAAGTTACATTTACACAAACGTGAAAAATGACGAAACATTTATCAAATTCATGAAAGATATGTTCAATTTCAATTGTGCATCGGACATTAATAAGTTAACAACACTAAGAGGCACCATCATCGATTTGACTTTTTCAAGACACATTACACTCGAAACACCCCCTTTCATTTCCTACTTTTTCTATCATCGTCCTATTCTCAACAGAGAAATGGTTCATTACCATGCACACAGGAAGAAGGCATATGCAAATACAAATATGTGAATTTATATACATATGCGCATATACATACATACATATGCTCACTCAAGTAGGAGAGAGCCAGATGTCGAACGTTGCCGAACGCAGGGGCCGAACGCAGGGGCCGATGTGCTCTTTGTCGTTCGTTCCGCGCTCTCGCTTGCAGTTCAAGCAAGGTAACGACCATGAGCAAGGTAACGACGCATTTTTTCGTGCGGATAGCCGGCTTATAATACGTTATCACGAATTATAAGACGTTATCCCGTTAATAACCATAATTATAGCAATAAGTTAATAAATTGTATAATTGCTGTTGCTGTTTACAGCCTATCCCCACCTATGGACCAATTTGTTGATGCCTCTTTGTTATCAAGGATAATAGCCTTCAGCGGGGTTTTTCTGTGGAATTAAATTTCCTGCTTTCGAGAAAAGTCAATCGCAAGAGACAGAGGATGGCATGACAAAAAAATACGCACGTGATAACTTATAAAGAGACGGTAAGGAAAGATTTATTTTTTCCCACTCCTCTCAAGGACTTACTTTGTAATTAGATATTTCACAACTCAGGTAGCGACTTACTTCACCAATACTTATCAAGCTTTATATATTAGAGGCATTGCAATATCTCTACTCTTCAAAGTTAATCACCTGCAGAAGTCACAAGAAAAGTAAATACGAAAAACTTATGGCAAATTAAAATTTGCGAGCCCCAATATGACAGATGCAATGTATTTGCAGTACATTGAGTAATAGTTATAGGCTTCCCACATAGCAAATACTGCAAAGAAATATATTTAGATATCAAATAGTAAGCTCAAAAAAAGCATTGAGAAAAATATGATTTGCTTCAGAAGAAGAAATGTATCAAATCCGAGTACTGGTATCGATTGCCATGAACTAAGTAATGAAGAAAAAAATCATTGGTGCTTTTTGAAATTTAAATTTCTAGTCAATTAACCATAAATAAACGTCAATACTGACAAATATGAAACGAAAGAATATCTGCAGACTCACGACGGTGATAACTGGCTTTTGGTCTATCGGGGAACAAGCAGCCAAAATGGGCATCCCTCGCTACACTAACTGTTACAGTTTTAAACAACGACAGAAAAAGGAACTGATTTTCGATTTCCTCTGTGAATGCACTGCTTTATGGAAGGAGAGAATGTCAATCCTAGGCAAACCGCTATTCGAGAGTCTCTTACAGCGCACAGACTGGATATAATCATGCTGCAAATAGCCATTAAACAAGTTGGTAGCGAGGATGTGTCAACAGAATGGTGCGGAACCGCTAGTTGTATTCTAGATGAATCAAGAAATCAAGTATGAATATTCTGTGCTATTTTAGTTAAAATTTCACTCTTTTGTTGGTATAGAAATTTTTATTTAAAATAAGATTTCGTCATTTTATTGTATGTGGTCGTATAAAAGAAGCGCATGCATTATAAATTTAGTTGACTAAAAAGAAACTTTGGACATACTTTACTATGCTCTACCCACGTAAGTGTAAAGTTTTGATCCCCAAGTCACGATTATTCTTACATTCCCAACTATTTGACAAACTACCTGTACTGATTTATTAATTAATTATTTTTTATTACATCAGCGACGAAATGGGTTGGTGCGTGAGTACCATTCGGAAGAAGCCCGAAACTCCAAATGATAGAAAATTATGTTTGTAATAGCAGTCGCCCCTCGGCAGGCAAGGGAAACCTTCGTGTGTATTTCTTCCATGAAAAAGTTTCCCATAAAAAACCATCTGCCGTTCGTAGACTGTGATTAATAACATATTCCTAAATGAACTCTTGTTGGTAACTTAGTACCAACGTAGTAAGTACCTCCGCAACCTATATTTAAAAGGCATCGGGGTCAGATTGTCAAAATGTCCATCTTTCACGCGGCTTGCCCCAAAAAAATGATCTATGATATCCTAATTCCGAGCGGTATGTCAGGATGTATTCCGTATCGTTTTGGTACTAGACATATGTACCGGGCAAGTTCTTGCTCATAAGCAAACCCTTTTGAAAACGAAATGCTTCTCCTACAAATTTTACGTTCCCTCCACTTTTACTCAAAATTTCTACAATTATGAATCCAGTGCCTTGCTAAAGGAACCGATGTGTCAAAAGAGAATGAGAAAGCTGCTTACTGAGCAAACCTTTCATTACTGAATCTTACTCGTATATTGTAAACATTTCATTCACAAATGAATAAATCCGCAGAAGTGTCTTACTTTTGCTCGGTAGCTATTTTATTATTTTTTTATTTGGAAACTTTTTCTTAGCACAAAAACATTATGAAGTTTCTTGCTGCCTGCCCAAGAGCTTACCGCTGTTACTATTTTGTATTATGAGAGGATTTAACGCTACGTCCGGAAGAATCTACCATGCCCGCTTCATGGACTGAAAGTAGGTATTTTTCTGAGCCCAACTTCCTTGAGAAATTTTAGTATTTGTCTTAATTTATTGAGTTTTATTTCTTCCTCTGATAAAGTATGTTTACCCAGGTGCTGGTGGCGCTTATGCATCATTTAGGAAACTGCAATTTCCATTGGAGGGTAACCACTGGTTGGTAAAATGTTGATTCAATCTACAATACAGATTAGAATTCCTGTGATAGTTATTAACTTATTCATATCGAATTTCGGCGGTTAGAAAATATTTTTTAATTAATAAAAATATTAATATATTATTAATTAAGGTAGTAGTCTGGTCAAATACTCATTTTTTATCGATATTTTTTAGGATCTTTTTTTAAGATAATAAAATGCGATCGTTTTGATTTTATAGTATGTTATTCCTTCGTTTCTTTTCAGCCCTAAGTTTCCATACTACAGTCTGATTTCCACCCATTTTTGAAAAAATAAAATTTTCAAAAAAATGTTCCCATTCTAGCACCTGCTAGAATGACAAGCACAGAGAATAATAAGCAATTTAACTTTTTCGTTTCAGATGTTCTGCAGAGCCAAAAACCTGTTGACAAGCCACCTAGCCTTTTTTTAAGACGCTTCCTTTGGTGCCACACTACTACAAAAAAAAAACATATGTCATAAAAAAAAAACTGTTTTTGTATACTATTTGATATCAATAATAACATATTATAAAGTTAAAACGATCGCCTTTTTTTTTTTTAATTCTTAAACAATGTATATAAAAAAGGAGTATTTGACCAGACTACTACCTTAAAAAAAATACTAAATTTCAAAAAAAAAATTATTATATTTAATATTTATAAAATTATTATATTAAAAATTTTATATTTTTTTTATTACAAAAAATTGTTTACTCAATATTAATAAAAGTTTTAATTAATATTGGTAAAAAAAATTTAATTTTTTAAAATATAAAAAAATTAAAAAAAACTTGCTTAATTAATATTAATAAAAACTTTAGTTAATATTAGTAAAAAAAATTACATTTTTTTAAATTAAATTCCATTTTTTTACATTCATTTTTTTTTTTTTAATCAATCTAATATTTTACGGTATATAAACACAAATAAAAAAATTCACTCGACACGCATTGTAATTCATCTCTGCATTTATTAAAAGTGACTTTTTTGGCTATTTTAAATGTGTCCCATTTCGAGCATAGCTCAATCAGCGCATGTTTTTCCTACCGGGTCATCATTTAATCTGTATATGCATGTATATATGAACACACGCATACAAATGTAAGTTTCCTATTAATCAGATAAGCTCACTGTAGACAATAGAAATGTGTGCATGTGCTATTTGATTCTCGCTTGTCAGTTGTCAGTCTTTCATCCTGACGCCTGTCTCATCGCCTGTGGTTGTTGGTGTTTAAATCCAGCATATCAAGATGAAGATAAAAACATTGGGTTCAACAGCTTCTAGGTATTATTACTTGGAATAGGATTTACTTAATCTTTTCACATTCCCTTATGTCTATTCTTCTTTCTGACTAACATACTTGGGCACACAGATGTGTCTTATGATATGACCGAAAAAGTAGAAAAAAATAGAGTACACCCAAATTGTGTTCGCCATTTAATAAACTTTTTAAGTTAATTACTATTTTTATAAGGAAGAAATTGTTGATGTTAAACACACGAATATTGGTTAACTTTCATCTTGATGAGGCGCTGCTCTAGTTTATAGTTGTTGTTCGAACACAGAGGCTTTCATTGTCTTGTTGATGACAACGAAAGCCACGCCAAATTAATCACCTTATCGGCAGACTTATAACTTTTGCAAATGACAGCTGCGTTACAGAACTCGCAGCCCTGGACCACCTCCAAGCTGTGAAAGTGCCGGATGGCACTACGGTTTCTACAAGAGAATCGTCTGCGCTGACGAACGGTCAGCCTCGATGTACAGGGCGGCAGTAGCCTTGGTGGGAGAGGTATGGGAGGGAGCCAAGCTGAAGGTAGTGGACAGAAGGGATCTACCTGTGCGTCCGCGAGCACGTGTCTGGCTCCCCTCCGAACCCTCTGCTTCGAAGGAGATGGAGGAAATCCTCCGCTGCTGTAACCCCAAACTTCCAACGCACAACTGGAGGGTGGTTAAGGTGGAGAAGACTGAGGGAGCCTATCGGCAAGCGCTGATTCTGCTGAATGCAGAGTCTCTCAGTCCTCTTGCTGAAGCAAAGGGGGTCATCAACTATGGCTTCGAGAAGGTAGTCCTTAAGGTCTACCAAACCGATGCCAGAGGAGATGCCCCCGCACATCCGGAAGTGCTGGGAGAACCAAGGCCCACAGTAGAGGAAGCTCCTGTGGACATGGAGGTAGATTCCGTCACGTCGGAGGGTGACAATGCTGATGACGTCCGCTCTTACCGGGGTCCGTCATAAGCATCGGGTCGTTCTTCGACAGGGCGGAGGAGGAGAGGCTTCTGGCCTCGGAGAGCGAGGACACCGTCCTGGAGGTGATGGAGAGGATCCTGGAGGATGAATATTCTTCAGATAAATCTCCAGCACTCTAAGGCGGCGTCCGCCAACCTACTTATCCACCTTGAGCAAGGTGGAGCTGATATAGTCCTGATTCAGGAGCCGTGGCTGAGCAGCAACGGCATTTCTGGGCTCAGGACGAAAAGCTACAAACTGGTGGCGTATAGCAGGACAGGTAAACCAAGATCCTGTATACTCATCAGGAGGGAACTTAACGCATTTATTTTGCCTAATTTCAGCAATGAAGACATTGTGACGGTGAGTCTGGAGGGCCCGGCTGGAAAGCTATGGCTGATGTCCGTATATATGGCACACGATGACGAGGTGGAACCACCTCCGACGCTGCTAAGGGAAACCCTGGCTGAAGCAAAACGCAGGAAAATCGGCGTTATCATAGGCACTGACGCGAACTCCCATCACACCTGCTGGGGAAGTTCCAACATCAATGCACGAGGTGAGTCACTTTTTGATTATATTTTAAACGAGGACTTGTTTATATGTAACAGGGGTAAGGACCCTACTTTTATTACCGCAGCCAGAGAAGAGGTGCTTGACCTTACTCTGGCTTCTTCCTCACTGATAAACCGAATCTCCGATTGGAGGGTGCTAAACACTCATTCCTTCTCGGACCATAGGTACATTCAGTTCTCTCTCACTCAAATTCGTCCAATAAGATCCCCCTACAGGAACCTGAGGAGGACGGACTGGGATGCATATTGTAGAAATTTGCTGGGCTTACTCCCCAAGGCACCGGGAGGAAATCTAGATCTATCGGAAGAAACGATCGACGAACTGGTGGAAACTTTCACCTCAGCCTGCAACACGGCCTTGGAAACTTCTTGTCCAATAACAGTTTTTCCCAGGAAGGAAAAACCGCCCTGGTGGACAACGGAGCTATCTGAGCTTAGGGCCTCATGCAGACGCCTTTTTAACAGGGCTAAAAGAATTAGGTCTCCCTCGGGATGGGAACTGTATAAAGCAGGGCTAGGAATATACAAGTCCGAAATTAGGAAGGCTAAGAAGGACTCCTGGAGAAGCTTCTGCGAAAGCGTAGAGGGCTGCCATGAGTCCTCCAGGTTTAGACGAGTACTCACGAAGAGTTCCGCTCCCTTGGGGTACCTAAGAGACGAATCGGGGCGTTAGATGGGCAACGGATTGTGGCCTGTCGGTGAATCCTCTTAAGACGCTCGTCCTATTTACGAGGAAATATAAAATACCCAGAGCTCAACTTCCCTCACTAGGGGGCGCTCCTCTGACGCTTTCTGACAAGGTGAAGTACCTTGGTATTATTCTTGACAGCAAGCTTACATGGAAACCCAATATTGAGGAAAGGGTGAGGAAGGCAACAATCGCCTTGTATGGGTGCAAGGGCGCAATTGGCAAAAGATGGGGCCTCTCGCCTAGAGTTGTTTTTGGCTGTATAATACCATTGTAAAGCCTATCTTGTTATATGGAGTCATAGTCTGGTGGAACTCACTAGAGAAGACGACATTGGTGAAGAAGCTGGAAAGAGTTCAGAGGTCGGCACTCATTGGAATCAGTGGGGCGCTTCGAACGACTCCTACTCTGGCGCTCAACGCAATGTTAAATGTGGTACCCGTAGATATCGCAGGCAGAACTGCCGCTACACGTACCGCAATCAGACTGAGGGGCTGGAGCTATAAGCTCAATCTCCCTTATGGGCACTCAAGCATCCTTAGAAACTTTGAGTTCATCCCTCTGTCAACAGACCAGTGTATACCCTCATTTAGTCCAACCGGAACATTCACCACTCACATCCCGTCAAGGGAAGAGTGGACAGGGGGCTACTCTTGGGGGCAGGGCTTGGTGAACTTATTCACGGATGGATCGAAGTTGGAAGGAAAGGTTGGCGGAGGAGTCTTCTGCGAAGGGCTCCCCGTCAGACTAAAATTCAGGTTACCGGACCACTGCAGTGTGTTCCAGGCAGAGGTAGCCGCAATCAAGGAGGCAGCTGATTGGCTGCTTAAATGTGTACTAACAGTCAAGAAGGTAAATATTTTCTCCGATAGCCAAGCGGCAATAAGGGCCCTCGGGTCTATGACGGTGCATTCGGAATTGGTCAAGGAATGCTTGACCTCGCTTTCGACTGCGTCCGAATTCTTTGATATAAGCCTCATCTGGGTTCCCGGTCACAGCGACATTGCGGGAAACTGTGAGGCAGATGAGCTGGCCAGACAAGGGACATGTGAGGTGATTTCCCCGCGGAGGGAGAAAATTGGAATCCCCCTGACTACCTGCGGTCTGCTCCTGGAAAGATGGGCATCGCGCAAACTCAGCGAGTGCTGGGAAAATGCACAAACGTGCAAGGTCGCGAAATCCTTCTGGCCACGTGTGGACCGAAGGCGCTCGGGTGAACTTCTGAGGCTGACAAAATATCAGCTCTCCAATCTAGTGGGTTTCCTCACAGGACACAATGCGCGAGGAATGCATGCTGTGAGACTTGGAATCATCTCGAGTCCTTTCTGTGCTGGATGTATGGAGGATGAGGTGGAATCATCTCAGCACCTTCTCCTTAGCTGCCCTGCCCTGGCGGGGCTAAGATTCAGGCATCTTGGCTCTTATTTCTTTGCCACGCCTGCTGAGATAGCTGGCGCTGACATTAAAAATCTGATGAGTTTCATCAGCAGCATTAAGCGGTTGACGCAAACATAGTCATCGTTCATAATTCCGCACGCTCCTAACCTTCCCATCACCACCTCTCCCCGCCCTCTCCCTGCACCTCATCGGTCCTTCCCCTCTCCTCACTTCCTTGACAATGGTATCACAAAGGACGAATCTCTTTCGTCCAAGTGTGCCCACTCCCTGGGCAACCATATTAACCTAACCTAACCTACAGAACTCGAAGAGCAATGGAAAAGGTCAAAATAAATTTTTCCACCACGTAAAACCATATTTTTTTGATTATTTTTTTTTAGTAAAAAAGCTATTCAAAAACAGAATTCTGCCACCTTGTATAATCACAGCTTTAATCACCGTCAGGCTTTTCTCTGCTTTATTACCTATCCGCCTCATCGTCATAAACAAACATTCGCTTTCTTCGTAAGTTATTTCAATCGTTCACATTGGATCGCTTGTATTCGGCAGTGCTACTTTGGACTCAAAAAACTTAAAAAAAATAAAGTTCTTTCTTGATGAACAAAAACCAGACTCTATAAGCCTCTCTCTATAACTATCTTTTTGCATGGAGCAGAAGGTTAGTCAATGGCAAAACTCGAAAAACTACATAGCAGTTTTAATAACCGCGGCCACTGAAGTATCAATTAAGTGGAGTAAGAATAAAAAGAGGAAATAAACAACGGATTTTTAAACTCTACGGAAAGTTTTTCTGCTAATTGAAGCAAACTAATTTTTCGTTATACAAAGGCCAGGCATTCATTGCCACTAAGTCGGGAATGTTAAAATATACTTGAAGAGGTCATCTTCGGGATCCTGAGTTCACACTACATTTTCTGGCTATTGGATCTGTGGTGCGGGGTAGATCATTCAGTCTTAACAAAAAATATAATAGTTTCTAGTATTTTTTCTATATCTTTCAATGTTGACTGAACTATGTTTTGCACTCAGCAGAAGCACTTTTCAGATGGCTTCTTTTTATATACCATCAAAGAACCGGTTTTATAAATTTCATGTATAAATCGGGATAAATTCACTTTTTTTCTTTAATTAGCCAGCTTCCGCAATTCCACGAATTGTCCCAACTAAAGTAGACCGTTTTTTTAATAACTTGCATGCCAGTGATTTGCTGGTAAAAAGTTAGCAGTCGTTACATTCCTTCCCGCACCAGTAAATGGTTCAATTAATTTTAGGAAAGTTCTCTCAAAGTAATTGAGGACTGTCTTGTTCCAGCTTTCCCAAAAACGGGAATATATTTATAACAAATTTGTAAATCAGATGTCAACCAAAATTTGGTTCCAAACTTGACGGTTTCTTGGCATGTAAGGCGTTTTTCAATAGGTGCGCTTCAACTTTTTTCCGATAGGGAGGGCGAACGACGCAATATTTTTTATTTTTCGCTTGTCATTTGTAAACTTCATTAGTATACATTTCATCATGGACCACTACACACTTGAGCAACGATTGCAAATCGTGCAAATTTTTTATGAAAATAATCGTGCAAATTTTTTATGAAAATTTATAAATTTTCCAAAAAATCATCGTCAGTGACGAAGCTCACTTTTGGCTCAGTGGCTTTGTCAACAAGCAAAATATGCATTACTGGGCAGAAAGCAATCCATACGTGATTCATGAGGCACCATTGCATCCCGAAAAAATCCCTGTTTGGTGCGGTTTACATGCCGGCGCGTAATTGGCCCATATTTTTTCGTTGACGAGAACGATCGCCACGTTACTGTGAATGGAAATCGATACCGCGACATGATAAACGATTATTTTTGGCCGAAATTGAATGGTATGGACTTAAACGACATGTGGTTTCAACAGGACGGGGCCACAAGCCACACAGCACACGCTACAATTGATTTGTTGAAGAGTAAGTTCGATGAGCGCATTATTTCCAGAAATGGACCGGTCGAATGGCCGCCGCGCTCGTGTGATTTGACGCCTCTAGACTATTTTCTTTGGGGTTATGTGAAGTCATTGGCCTACAGTAACAAGCCGGCGACGATTTGTGAGCTCAGAGCCAATATTGAACGCGAAATTGCTGGAATTTCGGCCGATTTATGCAAAAGAGTGGTCGAAAATTGGGTTCAACGATTGGACTTCGTAAAACGTGCACGCGGTGGTCATGCAAAAGAAATCGAATTTAATACTTAAATGTATATGTTCAAACTCGATAATAAAAGAAAATTAGTTAGAAAAGTCAAACCGTTTGTGTTTTATTCAAAAAACAAAGTTGAAGCGCTCTTACTGAAAAAAGCTTTATAGTTAAATATTTGTTCAACGATCGTTCTGTTTTGTTCCGGTGTGTAGCAATTCTGGCTCTTAAGAGCAAATTTATGCTTTTTCAATCGTAAACTCCGTTCATTTTTTTATCGAAGCGGATAAATAGTAAAATGTTCGAGAACTCATTTCTGGTGCATTTCAAATAAACAAAGTTTTTTTATTTATTATTCCTTGATAAATTGTACATTTAGATGGCATTCTCAACTGAAAATAAACAAGATAAGATAAACATCATAGTTCATATTATATCAATCCTAGTCGGCACATAGGGCGGAAACAAATGTTCTCCAACGATTCCTGTCAGCCGCTTTGTGTCTGATTTGGTTCCAGGTGGGAGATTGTGGGCATCCAAGCTTGACGTCGGCGGCCTCTGCGACAATTTCTTTGCGACTCCATTGCAAAGGCTTTTTGGCAACATTATCAACATCTCTGTGGAGAGTATGTCCAATCCAATTCCATTTTCGCCTTTTTATTTCGGAATTAATTTGTGCAGTGTTTAGTAAGCAGAAGAAGGTCCATATTGGAGATTCTTCTAGGCCAATATATATATTATAAATAATTGGCGCGTACACCCGCGTGTTTGGCCGAGCTCCTCCTCCCATTTGTGGTGCGCGATGCTGTTCCACAAATCGAGGGATCTACAGTTTCAAGCCGACTCGGAACGGCAGATATTTTTATGAGGAGCTTTTTCATGGCAGAAATACACTAGGAGGTTTGCCATTGCCTGCCGAGGAGCGACAGCTTTTTCTTCATTTTGGTATTTCACCGAGACTCGAACCTACGTTTTCTCTGAACTCCGAATCGTAGTCACGCCCAGCTCATTCGGCCACGGCGGCCAAAAGCTGCGGCATATAATACTACATATAATTCTGAATCAATTACTGACAAACGTTTGAGACATCGGCTTGTGTGGTCAGACTCAAGACAGGTCTCAGAGCCATACATGAGGTCCTATGTATATAATATACAACAACTACCAAAAAGAAAACACAAAACTCAAAGCTGAACATTTAATAAAGACTGTAATTTCATTTTCCGAGAATTTAGATTTGCCGTCGCCATAATGGCCACTTCAAGTAGTTCCTGAGAAGTTTTCATATTCTTTTCATAATTATGATAATTATAATGAAAATGTTAAAAATAACGACCGGTCATTTTGAATTTAGATGCTAGTTTGAAGTGGCTTGATTGGAAAATCATGTGGATTTTTGAATTTTTTTTGCTGTTTTTTTTCTGTTCCCGCTCCGAATAACTTTACATATAAAGAGTGGTTAAGTTTCAAGGGCCGGTGTTGCTTTTGAATAAAATACAATTTTTTTAAGACACTATTGCCATTTCTCTTTATTATGATAATATTGGTATGGCTCAATCACGTACGGAGCAAAATATTGGCCAAAAGGCCTCGGCGGCAGACCTCCATCTGATGGTCCAAATTTTCAATGACGCTGAGGCATAATTGAGGTTCTATGCCGTTAATGTGCCGAATTATCTCATCCTTTAGCTCTGGTATTATTGCTGGCTTATCGACGTACACCTTTTCTTTCAAATAACTCCAAACAAAGAAGTCCCACGGTGCCGTTGACGTTTAGGTGTGGTTCACATTCAGCATCGGCCCTTGAAATTTAACCACCCTTCATAAATACGCTTGGAATGTTCCCTTTAATAAGCTTTCATTTTCAACGCATTGTTACCATATTTTGCTATTATTGCAGAAATGTTTATTAGTGATTCTAATTTTATTAACGAGATACCAATTCAGAGTTGCTTCTTACTACCATTCGTGGCCAAAGCCATGCTAGAACATATCTTGGATTGTCCTGATGATGAATGAAAACGAAAAAAATATTTTTAAAAAAATATGAAAAACCTTCAAATTAAATAGTTCGCCTGCTGTATGGAGTTCCTAAAACCTTCAATAATTCAATCTCAAGCACTGAAGTCCTCCTGCTTGGTAGTAACATTTCAATGTAAAATTGCAAATAAAATTAATCTACAAAGCGCACTGAACCTCAAATTGCTGATGCATTGAAGTGGCAACTACAACGAATTGTTGCTGCTTCCCATTATCCTTGCCAATGCTGGCTGTTAAGTAGGTACACGCAACTCGCTGTTCGTTTCTATGGATCTATGTACTCGTATATATGTATGTATGTATGTATGTATGTATGTATATGTATGTAAGTATGTATGTAAATGTAAGTAAGTCTGTTCGTGCTCCTGCTTATATGCGCAAATATTGTGTGCCTGAAATGAGGCTAAGGCACCTTTGAACCCATTCGAACGAGTGAATGATTTTTCAAGTCTCGGTTTGCAGCAACAACCACAGCCAGCAAACAAACAAAAAATGACAATAAAAAAGTTAAATGGGATGCAACAAACGCTGAATGGTAAACCAGGGATTACGTTCTTTAAAACACTTGAGAAAATTTCCTGTTGTTATTGTTACTTTTACTTTTGTTTTGCTAATATAAATTCAAGCAATAATGAGTGAGAATGAAAAGCAAGAATTAAAGCGAAAGATGCGGATTACAAATGAACAATGAACTTAATAAAGGGGAGTGGAAAATTTGCTGCAAACTCTTGAATTGGAAAATGTGGGCCTGGGTTTGTTTGTAAACAAATTTCT
>JAYXIM010020664.1:0-16068 GCA_037575425.1 Anastrepha fraterculus | reverse complement strand
TGTGTTCAAAATACAACTTTGAACAATTCCACTAGAAAAACTACATCATTTAAATGTCGACAATGACCACACTACGGATAAAATCCACCAATCAGTCGACTCTCGGTCGAATGCCTATTTGTTGAGACCGTCGAGATATCGATTCTCAGCAGAACTTCCAATTTATAGTCTACCAGTCCGTCTTCTATCCTCGACACAAACAGTTTTTTGAAATTTTATCATCAACCTTTAAGTTACGCACTCACTTGGCTGATTATTTCAACATAAAATCACGAATTTTGCGATATTCTTTTTCCGTTCCGTTTGTTAAAGATGGCATAATAAAAATAGTTGCGCCTATGAATTATTCACCACTGATATCTAGGCGTCACTTTGAAGTTCCCTTTACTTGGACGTAAACTACCTCACAACTATTATGAGCTTCAAGCCAACTAGTCAGGTAACTGGTTGCCTTTTTGTATTTTTTACATGCCGTTGATCTGCGAGATGTCAATTGCCAGATTTCCATGGGAAATATACTAGTTCTATACTAACTCAGGATCTCGGCATAGAAGACATCCTTGAAACCACCCTAAATCTACAGGAAGTGAAGGAGGGTGAGCTGGAGCAGGCATCCAACCCAGTGAAGGAACCGAAGCCTGATGCTGAAGGTCCTTCAAATAAATCTTCACAAATGTAAAGAAGCTTTAAATGAGCTCCTCCAGAATCTAGAAGGGGCCAACTACTATGTAGCTCTGGTCCAGGAACCATGGATTGGTTCGGGAAACCTGGTGGCTGGACTCACTAAACTATAATACATACTTCCCGATGGCTACAAACAGGTTAAGAGCAGTGATACTCATTAAGAAAAGTGTATGTTCCCACTTTAGTACTAATCTCTCCACAGATGACCTGACAGTGTTGACAATCCAGGGCTGCAAGAATAAAGCTTTACTTCTTGGGTCCTGCTACATGTCACACGAAAAGGAGGCACCGCCGGACGAGCTTCACAATTTGGTCAAGGAAGCCGAGCAAAGGAAGCTAGCGCTTGTCGTAGGGCCCGATGGAAACTCACATCATACCATCTGGGGAAGCTCTGACATAAACGATCGAGGGGAGTCCCTAATCATTTTATTTTACAAAGTAGCCTAGAAGTAGCTAACCGTAGGGAGGAACCAACATCTATTGGGCCCACCTCGAAAAATGTTCTAGACTTAACCTTCATGAATAACCTTACGATGGTGGAAGATTGGAGAGTGTTATTCACGCCTTCTTTCTTCGACCACAGATGCATACATTTCAGAACAACATTCACGCCCAAGTTAAAGAGCAATACCTTCAAAAATCCTAGAAATACAAACTGGGATCTGTTCAGGAAATTGCTAATGCAAAAACCATTAAGACCTCGCAAGTTCAGCTCTTGTGCTGAACTGAAAGATAGTGTTAGAACGGTGACAAGGGCGCTTAATAAAGCATATCACGCAACATGCACTCCCCTACGCTTAAAACGCAGAGCGAAGCCACCTTTGGTGGAAAAAGGCGAAGCGTATTAGAATTCTATAAGCTGTCACGGGCAGCCGACAATGAATACTTCTCGGAGGAATACAACGATCTACGACGTAAATATAAGAAAGAGATACGTAGAGCCAAAAGATAATCATGGAAAGACTTCTGTGGCAGTATAGAAAGTACAAAGCGGCTAGGCTCAAGAAACGGTTATCGAAACATTCCACCACGCCCAATTTAATTCGCAAAACTAACGGCGACTGGACTGATAGTTGTGAAGAATCACTTCAAGATCTAGTCACTACGCATTTTCCAGGATGCATAGACTACTCAGATCCCAATCCCTTGAGAGATAACGTAGCAAGCATCACGGATGAGTTTATTACAATCCAAAAAATAGAATGGGCATTAAACACTTTTGACCCATTTAAATCGCCATGCATAGACGGAATTTTTCCAGCCATGCTCCGAAAGATGAGCGATCTTTTGGTACCATAGCCAAAAGCGATATACACAGCATGTATATCTCCTGCTATAATGTATTGGTGATACTCAGCTATAGTAAAGCCCATATTACTATACGGCGCTCTGGTGTGGTGGACTGCGCTAAGAAGACCGACATATAAAAAGCCTATGGAAAGCATACAACGTCTTGGTGCACTCTGCACAACAGGTGCATTGAGAACTACTTCAACGGGAGCGCTTGAAAGAATATTCAACTTGTCACCCATTGATATTGTGGCGGAATACCTAGCAGCTAAATCCGCCGTAAGACTCAGCGCGACTGCACATTTACCTGTAAAACATTCGGACATAGCTCAATAGGTATGAGTTACAGGATCCAAACGGACTATATGACTCCGAAATGCAATTGGGGGAAGAAATTCAGAACAACAGTAGAAGAAGAGGGCTAGAACAAAGGAACGAAACCTAGCCCAAATACTCTTAATATATTTACCGATGGCTCGAAAATGGTAGGCAGAGCTAGGCATCAAGCAGCCATCTAAGCTTCCTGACCACTGTAGTATCTTCCAAGCAAAAGTCTTTGCGGTAAGAAAGGCTGCAGAAATAGCAATTGCAATGACATCAAGCAACTCCAAAATAAATATATATGTCGACAGGCAAACTGCGATAAAGGCTGCGATATGAAATTTCATCTAAAAATGTTCTAAAAAGCAGGGAAGCCATAGAGAGATTAGCCGCAGCCAGACGGTTGCATATCTGTTGTGTACCCGGACATAAGGGCATTTCAGGGCACGAAATTGTAGATGAAAACGTTGTTCACAGAAAAGTTAAACAAGAAAGCGACATACTGAAATCATTAAATACGTTATACAAAGACATCGCTGCGGACATGAAAATATGGATAGATGGGAGGTGGAATAATCTAGCCACTTGCAGAACCGCGAAAATCGTGTGTACACCGAGTGCAGATAAATACGTCCGGTTCGTACTAGCTCTGTCTAGGAAGCAAAGCAGAACTGTTGTACTCGTAGGTATGCTGACAGGCCACAATGTGCTAGCGGCGCACGCATAGAAGATAGGAATTACAAACAAACGATAGCTGTAGATTTTGCAATGTGATAAGAGAGGGAAACTCTTGCACATATAATACGTTCCTGTCCTGCATTAGCTAGAATCAGCTTAAAATGTTAGGAGCTTTACAATATCGCACCCTAAATACAAAAGGGTCACAACTCAAAATGTAGCTTCTGCTCAAATATGAACGAGACGTTATCAATAAAACGGTCCGCGGATGACATATGGCAAAAATAAATTTCTTGTTTTTTGGTAGGACTGTTATAAGCTTACATGGCAAATTTCAGCGTGATATGTCACATAGTTTGTTTTCTGTGGTACTGTAAACAAGTCAAGCTCGAATGTGGAAAATTTTGAATTGTGACCCTTTTGTATTTAGGGTGCGATATGAGAAGTTAGAAAACCTCTCGGGGATAGAGCTCCAAAGTTTACTTAGGTTCGCAAAAGACGCAGACGTATTACAAGATGTCTACTACAAAGAAACGTAAGGGTCTAGCTCCATCTGGTAACACTAAGGATCAATAGGTCTATGTGATGGCTTTCAGCCAGCCAGGTCAACCTAACCTAACCTATACTAACTCAACTAACTACTGTCAGTACTGAGTAATTCCCAGACGGTACAATTCATTCTATCATCTTTGGCATTTCTCAAGTATACAGATGTACAATTTTACACGATAGAACAATTTATTTAAAATTATTATGAAAATGGTCAACATTAGGAACAACATATCGGAAATTTTGTAATTTTTTAATATTGGTAGGCTGGTGAAAAAAAATTGGAGAAATTGGTTCTGTCGAGGATAGAAAAAGCATTGACAGACTAAAAACTGGACGTTCTATTGAGAATATTGCTGCTGTAGCGCAAAGTGTTGCTGAACAACCTTCAACATCGATATTTTGACATTCTCAATAATTAGGCATTTGGCTGATTTTACTTCCAGAAGTGCCCATGGCGGGAATTTAAATGATGTCATTTATCGCATATAATTGCTAAGAGCTGTATTTTGAATAAAGAGCCGTATGGTTAAACCTGAAAGTCAAAATTTCTACATGCATGTTTATTGCGCCATATAGTGCCCCTAAGACATCCTGCTATGCGTGCTGCTTTGTTTGTTTACGCGATGACTCGAGAACTAAGGTCCTTAGAAGAAGTTATTTTGGCGTCGAGGTAGTTGAATTCCATAACCTGCTCAATTGGTGCGCCATACACCGCAAGCTTGCATCTTAGTGAATGTGGTGAAATTGTAAACGATTTTGTTTTTGGTGCGAATATTTTCAAATTGAATGTTTATGCAGCTTTTTCGCAACCGTAAAGGAGACGTTGTAAATCGCCTTCATTGTCAGATATTAGTACTGCGCCAATCGCGTAGCAAATTATTTTTATTTCCGTTTTCAATTTGTATCCCCTAGCAGCATTTTTGACCTTTGCTATTATCTCATCCATAACTAAGGTAAAGAGTATAGCGCTTAAGCTGGCACCTTGTCTTTTCCCAAAGGTTGCTGATCGACTCTTAGACACTTCATTACCGACTCTTATGCTTGTTGTGTTATCGGTGTTAAGATTTTTAATATTGATAGATGGTTCGGCTGTTTTTTTTTCAGTTTTTTAAAGAATTCCAATCACGTATTTCCTGGCAAGCTTAAACTGTGTCAAAGGCTTTAGAGAGATTAATGAGACAAAGATAAGCAGACTTGTCGTAGTCTATCGATTTTTCGATTGTTTTCTGAAATATAAATATGTCATCTAGCGTTGACCTATTTTTCCTAAAACCCTGTTGTTCTTCTGATATTTCACTTTGTTTATTTTTGCCCTTTTCATTCAAGACGTTCTAGTGGTAAACTAGTAATTTTCTGACTAGTTTGATGTTTCACTACAGATTAGATGGATGCAGTGCCTATTTGCATGTGCTTGGTTGTATTGATAGCGCGCTGCTGTCTACAGGTGTAAGAGGCAAAGCGAGCGAGCGAGAGAGAGAGAAAGAGGAAGAGCGCGCAAAAGGAACGATACACGCAGCGTAACTGGCAAATTCGCAAATGTCATAAAGCAACTATCCTGAAACCTTGCCTTTGTATTATCCTGCTAGTTCGCTTTTTGCATAACTGATCGCCGGTCGCCTATGCTGCAACCCGTGGGCCATTCTACTGACTCAATAAAGCGCGCTTTCGAAAGCTTTCCACTGTTTGTCAAATAACTGCATCCTATTTGCGCATGTATGTATGTATGTATATATCAAAATATAAAAGAGTATCCACGGCAAATACAATATTAAATAGAGGCTCTGGGCAGCTCGAAAAGGGAGAAAGGCTTGCGTGTAGCAGGTTTTTTATTTCATAAAAATAATACTTTTGTAAAAAAATATGTTGTATTATGAGTTGAAGTCTATTAAAAGAAATAACAAAAAAATAGGCAAATAAATTTATACGCCAGCAGCTGTGAAGATTTTAAAAGTAAGTTGCAACGATTAAAAATTTATTTTAAAATAAACAGGATTTTATCTCTTCTTTGATCAACTTCAAGCGATTGAAGCGAATGTTATTTTAGAACTTTAATATTAAATTTCAACTTGACTTTTTGTTGTAGTAACTGCAGAAATTTTAATATATTGGATATAAGTGAAAAATCAGAAAAAAATGATTAAGTTATTAAAGTTAAAAAAATATGCCAGGCTATCGAAGAGTATTGATTGTTTTTGCAATTTCACATGATTCGCACAAAATATATGATAAAAGCACCACAAGTTATGCATATTTCTTTACTTATTTTTAATAAAAATGTTTTTTAGAAAAATAAAGTCCATTCCATAAGAAGGAGCATATTAATCTAAACTTCAAACTCTCTACAAGATATATAAAACAATCGAAAAAGTTTCATCAAAATTTAAAAATGTTTAAACACAACTTTTAAAAAGCTTTGGGTACACAGTTTTATAGCCAATTCAAGTCTCTAAAAGTTCTGGTTGAATTTTGATAATATTTCTCCCTGCCGATGTTGTATGAGCAAAAGGGGCAAAAATTACAGTGCAATTATCAAGAATCAACGAAAATTTTGAGTGACTTCCTATTTGAAATTTTGTCCAAAATTTTGATTTCTCCTTAGCTTGGAGCCTCTTCTTACATAACATTTGTATTTTAATGCGGGAGGACTAATTGCATCTCCTCTGCCAGTATCCTATGTACTCAGTCTTAATAAATCTTGAAGATGTGGGAATTAGATAGACAGAGTGACGGTATAATATGAGAGATAGAGTATTCACCCGTCAGAATGCTGAATAATTCTACAGTATGCGCGTGTGTCGTTTGGACGGCGAATTCTTTTGGGCGTTCAGTTGATTAATTAAGAGTTGGACTTAGTTAGGTTTGCGTGCTTTTTCTATGGTATGGGGTATTTTTGCCCAGTTCACCAGTCCAGAATTGTATGGAAGCTGAACTGTATGGTAGTGCTTTCGGCTACAAACTCTTACCGGAAACTTAAATCTGAAGAAGCCTTCCGAGTTCGCCTCAACATGTTCGAGAGGACGGACCCGCATGGACTGCTGGTAGCAGAAGTTGTGATTTAACACTTAAACGCGGGTAGACCTTTTTAGCCCGTCGAAGAGTTGCATTGCAACCGGGTTCAAATACGACAAAAGTTAAGTTAGGTCTCAAAACCCATCAAGGTGGCAAAATGGCTAGTGTAATCAATTCCACTATCAATTGCCACCGTAAATGCCTTTAGCGTTAAGTAGCGCCAATCGACGCATTGACTGGATACGCTGCGCTTTTGAGCACCGTGAGGTAAGACCGAAGTCGTTAAGTACCCCTACGTAAAGCATACTCTGTACGAAATGTTGTAAAATTTCCAAAAATGACAAATTTTTTCATCCCCCTAAAAAAAAATATTAAAAAATGCTTCATTTTCTCGATCTCAAAGTAGGTTCCCCACTTAAATTGTCACTCGAAAAAGGTTGCATTTAAATGGCATTCATAGGTTGATAAATGCATTGCAAGGACTTGTTGGGTTGGTTGGTTGGTTGGTTGGTAGAGATGCTGTCTAAGTGACACACTCATCCTAGAGCCACTGCCGTTATTTAGTCAACCCATTTTAATTTGACCATAAATCTGCCTATGCCATCTATTTTCTTTCCTGCCATTTCCACCAAGGTGTTCATTGAGCATTCCCCCACCATTCAATGTCGTTGAGCACACAGACTTGGGCACTCACACAGATAGTGGAACACTGTCTCCCTAGAATCTTCTTGGCTGTAACTTCTAGATCTTTGGCTATACGGCCACCCCATCTTCCTAGGACGGTCTCCGATAGATGAATGGCCAGCCATTGTTGATTTAATGCTGAAGACGTCTGTTCTTGGCTCATCAGCTCTGGACTTGTTATAAGCTGGCCACGTTTCCTGCGCTATTTGGTAGGTATCGGGTTTGGTGCATCTGTCAAAATCCAGCTTCGGGAATTGCAAGACTCTTTGAGGAATTGCAAGAACTTTTGTAGACACTTTGGAGGCAGTTCACTGCTATAACTTCGGATCCTCTAGAGGAAGCTCCCTGTCCTTGCCAGTTCATCAACTTTTCCATTTCCATCTATGCTCCTATGCCCAGGTACCCAGATGAGAATAATGTACATATGTCATGCGTGCTAAGGCATTTAATTCTCCTTTACATGGTCTGACGGTTTTTGAATTGTCTGTTGGTGACTTTATAGTTAAAATGTCGGCTTGACTGTCTGAAAAAACTACGTGCATCTGACAATTTTTTTTTCTGGTGATTTCTGATTATTCTTTATCCCGAGAACCGCTGCTTGAAAGAGGCTTCGCCGATTCTCCAGACGAAAGGGCTTGAAAGTTTCGCGGTCTTTTGAATATGCATCCGCGGCGAACCGCAATCCATCTTGGATTCTTAGATTTTTTGTGGGATTATTATGGTATTAGTGGGAGCGTACTTCGCAGGTCATTGGTGGGACGGCACCTTTGAAATGTTTCTGACATTTTGATTTAAACCTCCTTCCAAAAAAAAACAACAACAAAAAATTTGGATCCTTTGCAAGGACTTATTTCTAAAAATATCGCATGTTTTTAATGAAACATTTGATATCTAACTGGTGGGTGGGTTATTAATAGCTTTTATTTATAATTTCTCTAATTTTGAATAAATCAAAAATTATCCATATGATTGCGTGGACAGGTTGCTTTCAAAAGTGTTGGCATTAGTGTGCGCCCGCACTATATGGAGTAAGTTTATTAAAAAAAAAATTCAAGCTATTCGTTTCTGCATCTTCTCTGTTTTTTCTGCCTTCTACAGTTCCATTTTTAATTCCATTTCGATGCCGCATAAAAATACCACAAAAATACCGAAGTGAAATGATACAAACTGCAGCTTGAAAAAAATTGCCCTGGACATGCATACGTAAAAAAACTCAAATACAAACACATACAAGTGAACTGGAAACAAAGGCACAAAACCTCCATACATGCCACATACCAATTACACACATACATACGTACATCTAAATGGGTGTGTATATGTGCATAATACGTGCGGGAATCAAAAGCAGATAAATTCATTGATATGTTGGCAGAGCTCACACTTGTACGTACGCCCACACATACGCACTAACAATATCACCAACTATGAATGCACGTAAGTTTGTATGTATGTATATATATATGCATATATGTATGTATGTATGGATATTTAATAGTATACTCACATCGACATGTATGCCGGGAAATGGGAAAACTTTCGTATTCGGAAATTCACCAGGTGTATAGCGATAGAACTCCAATTGACCGCGATAAAATTTGGCTGAGTAGAGTGGCGTCCCTTCCAAATCATAGAGACAGCGTACGATGGCATGTTGGCCGCGTCTGACCGCCGGTGGTTCGATGATTAAATTGACATTTCGCAGTGCGCCTTCAACGATAGCTGTTGTTATTGTTGTTGTTGTTGTTGTTTGCATTGTGCAAGTTTTTTGTAATTTTTATTTGTTTGCGCGTTTTTTCGTTTTCGTTTTTCCAAAGTAGATAATACCGAGAAAGAGACAAACAAAAACGGAAAATGAAGATTAATAGAAGCAAAAAGTTGAAAAAGTTGCTGTCATAAAAAATTCGCATGCAGTAACAGTTTTTTCCTACGATTTTCTTCTTTTTTTCCACTAAATATTTATGGGTTCATATGAGAATACACATGCGTGTACATATGTGTACACCTGTGCGCGCAAGTGTATAAAAAACTTGTTTTTAGCGCTTTACTTTAAGCGACAAAATTTCAACATAAAGCCCGTGGCCGTACAAACCATATTATGAAATTTCATATAAAATATTGCACCAGCTCTTTGCCGTGCAGCAGTTATTGTTGTTATTTTTTACTGCTATTTCTATTTTTATTTAAATATTTCGTTTTTCTTCTTACACTTGCAATCCAGAATTTTGACACTTTTTACATATCGCAAACAGCTTCAAACGCCGCTGTGCTGAAATTCATGTCAGCTCATATTTATTTTGTATGCTTGTGGGTGATTTATGGGCGATTAATAATCAAATTGATTTGTTTACCTCGTAGCTTAAATGATTTACATTTGAAATAAATGTATTTTGCATTTTAATTTTTAATACAGTTAAAAAATCATTGAAATTGCTGTCTCACTACTAAAGCCGCATTGACAGGCCTAAATCCTTTTGAAGCGATTACAATATTTTGAACATGAAAACCGATGTTTTGTTTGAACTCTTTTGTTTCTTTTTTTTGTTTTTTACTGATACGTAAAGTACATAAATATTTATAATAAAAATATGTTAACAATTGCAAATAACCAGAACATGTTGAATTTTTACACAATCCTGTTGAAACCAAAGGAAATTGGCTGTGGGTTTGAGTGTTCGTTTTCATGTTATCCCACAAAAGGAGAGAGATATAACAGCTCAGATGTTCAGCTGATTTTAACCGAAATTCATTTTTATGGATTTTATATGTATATATTTTTAAACCCACGCGCTTGATATTTATGGGTGATGTAGTACTTTTTAACCAATATTGACTACTTTTTTTCTTTTAAATATGCATTTTTTTTTTAAGTATTAGGTGCGCAACTAAGTTCTCGCTGTTTTTTTTTTGTTGTTTTTTTTTTGAGCAAAATACAACTTTATTCTGAAAAACTGGTTACAAGTGAATCATTGAAAGTATTGCCCATCGCTGGCTACTACTTTTACCCATCTTTCTGGTAGATCTCGTATACCGTCGCGGTAAAACTGTTCATATTTGAGGCAATCCACGGATCAAGCCATTTTTTGGATGTCTACATATGAATGTAACTGTTGGTCAGCTAGACTATGTGTCATCGATGGGAACAGGTGATACTGGAGAATGTGGCGGGTGGGGTAGGATTTCCCAGGTAGGTTTCAACAGGTTTTGCAATCGCATCAATTGAAGTCGATACCGATCCCCAGTTATGATTTCGCTTGGTTTTGCAGTGCATAATAAATAACACCTGGCGGCCGCCGTGGCCGAATGGGTTGGTGCGTGACTACCAATCGGAATTCCGAGAGAGAACGTCGGTTCGAGTCTCGGTGAAAGATAAAAAAATTAAGAAAAAGCTTTTTCTAAGAGCGATCGCCCCTCGGCAGACAATGGGAAGCCTCCGAGTGTATTTCTGCCATGAAAAAGTTCCTCATAAAAAAATATCTGCCATTCGGAGCCGGCTTGAAACTGTAGGTCCCTCCATTTGTGGAAAAACGTTAAAACGCACACTACAAATTAGGAGGAGGAGTTCGGCCCCAAACACCCAAAGACGGTATACGCGCCAGTTATATATATATATATAATAAATAACACCAACTTGGTCCCACCAAATACATAGCATCACCTTCGCAGCGTAAATATTCGGCCGAGGCGACGACGTAGAAGCATGATCGGGCAGTCCCCATGACTTTCTTTACTTTGGATTGCTGTAATGAATCCAGTTTTCATCACCCGTCACGATGAGATGAAGAACCCCCTTCATTTTTTGCCGCTGGAGCAGTTGTTCACAGGCGAACAAAGAAAAAAAAACGTTCAACATCCCTTGGTCTTAACTCAAAAGGAACCCAAGTCTCCTGTTTCTGAATCATTCCCAAAACATGCAATCGCTTGGAAATTGATTGATGGATTGGCGGGTAACTCTTAGTACTGAAGCAAGCTCTTCTTGCATTTGACACGGATCCTCATTGACCAATTCAGCGTCTTCGAAGGTTTTTGGCCTTCCTTCACGCGGACGGTCGTCCACATTGAAATCACCGTCTTTGAAGTGACGGAACCAATCTCGGCACATTGTTTCACTTAAAGCAGCATCTCCATACACTTTTTGTAGCTCTCGATGCGCTTCATTCGCCGTTTTTTTCGAATGAAAGAGGAAAATCTAAAAATGGGCCCAGTTTTATGCCACCTCCATAACCATAATGCTCCCATAATCTGAGTCTCCGGATATCGGAACATTGAAGGTATCAAAAAAGCGGATGAGCTGGTAAGAGGTGGATCTGTTATGAATTAAGTTCTTGCAGAATCAGTATTCTCCCCACTGTGTGCAATCAAGAATACAATTTCCTCAAAATACATCCAAATCGTGGATTGTAGCTGGAGAGACCAGACAATATGCAAAATTAGCAGAACGTTATGGCCCACATGCAACCGCAAGCACGTGAACATTGATAGCTTGGAATGTAATTTTTTCACATCTCATAAATTGAATGTCAATCTGTCGCCTTAACTTTCCCAACACCACAAAGATGGCTCGGCAAACTTTCACAAGTCGCATGCAACTGATCTTGAGCCACTTCGCTATAACATTTTGATGTAACGGGAGGACAACCCCATGCGGAGCTATCAATCTCGGACATCGGACGGCGGATAGAGGAAAGCCCTGTGAATATATACTTGTCAAGCTTTTGAGATTTACTGTATTTTATAGTACCAACCACGAACCAAAATCGGACTTCAGCATCTGATCCGGGATGGGCAGCTCCAAATAGGCTCGGCCTTGTATCGAGAGACTAACTCACGACATGATTCTAACACCAATTAGATCTAAGATGGTCCCTAGGGCTAGGTTAGGTTAGGTTAGGTTAAATGGCTGCCCTAGCTTAAGGCACACTTGGACAAATATTGAAAATTCGTCCGTTGTGATGGCATACAGGGGAGAGGAGAAAGGAGAAGGGAAGGAAGAAGGAACCTTGGGATTAGAGACGATGATGACCATGCACTTTACGATGACGCCGACGGTGGATGATTTGCGTTCGTAATTAGCTGCAATAAGTTACTGATGAACTTCACCAAATTTGTGATATCTACACCAGCTATATCCGCAGGTGTAGCGAAAAAATGAGAACCCAGATGTCTAAATCTTTGCCAGACGAGAGCAGGGCAGCTGAGAAGAAGGTGTTGAGATGATTCCTCCTCGTCCTCAAGACAGCTTCTGCAGAACGGATTTGAGGCAATCCACTTAGGATACCTAACGGACAATGTCCGGTAAGGATACTCACCAAATTCGAGAGCTGGGGCTTTGTTAGCCTTAGAAGTTCCCTCGAGAGTCCCCGATCTACCCGTGGCCAGAAGGATCTCGCAACCTTGCACGTTTGCGCAATAGCCCAGCGCTCGCTGAGTTGACTCGAGGTCCATCTTTCCAAGAGCAGATCACAGGTTCTTAAGGGAATCCCAATCCTCTCATTTCGTGACGAAACCGGTTCCACAGTTCCCCGTCTTGCAAGCTCATTAGCCCAGCAGTTTCCCTCTATGCCGCTGTGACTGGGAACTCAAATGAGCCTGATGTCGAAGTATTCGGATGCAATCGAGAGAGAACCCAGATATTCCCCGACCAATCTCGAACGCACGAACAACGAGCCCAAGGCCCTAATTGCCGCTTGGCTATCGGAGTAAATATTTACTTCCTTAACGGTAATTGCCGAGGTACGCAACCAATTCACTTCTTTCTTAATTGCGGATACCTCCGCTTGGAAAACACTACAGCGGTCCGGAAGCCTGAATTTAAGTTTGATGGGAAGCTCCTTACAGAATACGCCCCCCCAAACTCTTCCGTTCCCTAGGGCTAACAACCGATTGCTTTTAAAAACTAAAATGTTACCGAATACGAGCTCGGCAAACTGCGCCTCCAGTCAGCGTAACAACATCAATAATAACAATAATACATAACTACACATAGCGGTATTTTTTTCTAATTCTCTTTACAAATTTTTAAATTGTAATGAAACTTTTCGAATTCCGGCAAATCTTATAAAAAATGCATGTAGAAAAATAATTGGTGCGCACTTTTTATGCCAGTAAATTTCACAAATATTTTTACCGACTCAAAAATCACAAACAGTTATTCCAATTAAATACATACATATGTGTGTGTGAATGTGCATAAGTATATGCGATGTACATTTATGTGTATGAAATATTTCTTTAACTGTGGCAGACTGAGTGCACAAAGTTGAGTGAACAAATTCACAAAGAAAAAATGTATATTCAATTACCTGAAAAATGTTGCACAACCGAGTAAATAAGCAGAAATGTCATGGCCATTGGCAAACGGCTCTTAAGCAGGCAAACTCGAGGGAGTACGAAAAAATATCTGTTTATATTTGTACGTAAAAAAAATCCGCCCAGTATAATGCAAAATTTGTGCTGGCATTTATTTTCGAATAAAAATGGAAAACATTTGCAAAATAACAAAGGAAATAAATGCAATATAAAAGACGAAACGAAACGTAGGCAAAGCACTGAAAGGCATGCAAATGCGAATTTTTCTGCATAGACAAACAGACAAGCAAACATATCTACATATGCTCACATGCACATACACTAACTAAAATAAATGATTATATGGGAAAGGGCTGCAACTCGCAACGTTTTGGGATTTGAATACGAAAAGTAGCAGAGGCCAAGGATGTAAATACGGCGGCGATGCCGGCTGCACCGAGGGCGAATTCAGCGCAGTGAGCACATAAATGTCAGTAACTGATTTGCATGTGTGTGTATGGCACACACAAATACATGGATATATACACAAATAAGCATATTGCATAAGCAATTGGAAAATATGCATGTATGCAGGCACCAAACACCCACACACACAGATGCAGAAGTGCAACCTATGAATGGCGCAAGCAAACAAAATAGTGTACACATTTATATCGGCATATCCACACATCATCCATCTACATACATATCTAATGCTTGAACTTCTCAGAATATCCTTCGCCAGCACGCGTGTACAAGGGATCCATTCAACCTCCGTATTTATGCAGATATTATAGTTTATGTGTTCGATCGTGCTTACATGACAGTTGGATGCGCAATTACAGCAACAAAAACAAATATTTAGTTTCGCCGTATTATCCACTCACACTTCCATGGACGACGTGTGGTGCCCTATAGGGAAAATCTGAATTAGTGGAACATATTTCTGGCACAGCACTAGGAGCAGCTCGTCCATTGGGAATCGCTTTGTTATTCAGGGTGAGTTTTGACCTTGAAAACTAAAGCGCGCTCTTCTGGAATACGATTTCTGATATAATAAGTTGCCAGTACAAGTCAGGAATAGTAGGAAAAGTAATATTTAAGTTTAATAAAATGAAGGGTTTTCCAATAAGAGGTGTTATGCTGATATTAAAAAACACAATGCTATTTTTGAATATAAATGATTGGATGTTTATTTCACTATAAAGATGAAGGTATGTCGTTAATAGTGGAAAATAACATCAGGCAACTGACCACCACAACCACGCCTACAGGATAATATCCTTTTCATGAAATTTTCCATAACCGAATTGCAAAGTGGCTGCCCTGTGTCCTCCATAGCCTCAACAATTTGTTGATGTCATTCTATCAAAAATCGACTCGTCTGGTGTCAAAGAAGTTGCTGAACCAGTTTTTAAAGACCTATTTATTATCGAGGGCAACGCTCGCCGTAGCCGAATGGGTTGGTGCGTGACTACCATTCGGAATTCAGAGAGAACATAGGTTCAAATCTCGGTGAAAGACCAAAAATTAAGAAAAAGATTTTCCTAATAGCTTTCGCCCCCCGGCAGGCAATGGCAAACCCCCCTGTGTATTTCTGCCATGAAAAAGCTCCTCATAAAAATATCCGCCGTTCGGAGTCGGCTTAAAACTGTAGGTCCCTCCATTTGTGGAACAACATCAAGACGCACACGACAAATAGGAGGAGAAGCTCGGCCAAACACCCAAAAAACGGTGTACACGCCAATTCTATATATAAGGTCCTTCATATGGTTTGACAGGGAGTGGAAAAGATGGTCGGTGTAAGGTCGAGAGAATACGGCGGATTCGAGCTCTCGGGGTGTGGCTTTGACGACTTGTGCAACATGAGACCTGGCGTTGCCGTGAAGGAGTATGATTTGACCATGCTGATCAGGTATTTTCACTGGAATATCCTCACTCACGCGGTGTAGATAGTCAACGTGGAGCTCCTTGTTGACCGTGTCATTCTTTTCGAGCGATTCCCAGTGCACCATGACCTCCCAGTCCCACCAAACACATATCATGATCTTCTTTGGATGAAGACCTGGCTTAACTCTTGGCTTTAGGCATATCTCCTGGGGTCAGTCTTTTCCTTGCTTCATATTGATGTATAGGCACCATTTTCATCTCCCGTGACGATCGCTGTTTTGACGCGTGCTGCTCGATGGCAATTTGAGCGTGACTTTCTTTGTTTTTTTCGTTGAACTCGTGAAACACCCAGGGACCCAATTTTCGGTAAATCATCGATGTTAAAATCGCTATTCGCCATTTATGAAATTTTGCAAACCATTTCGTTGCTGTAGACTCGCCTATGACACCTTCACCATACACGGCACCTTCTCTCATACAATTGTCCCGGGCTTCCGCAGCTTTTTGACCTCGCTTAAAAACAAAGAAGAGCAGGTGTTGAAAATGTTGATTTTTGGCTCCTGGGTATTACATTTCTAAGCCTCAAAACTAATAAAAAATTGAATAACTCAAAAACTCAATTAACTTGGTTTTGAAAAGCAGAAAGAATTCTATGAAATGAATACTCACTCT
>JAYXIM010020663.1:0-51330 GCA_037575425.1 Anastrepha fraterculus | reverse complement strand
GCCTTCGTTGAGTATGGCACTTTTCCAAAAGTTTTAACTCATTTAAAAATTGTGCCTTTGCTTTGATCCAAATTTCCACTTTTTTGGTTCATCCATAACCATTCAATCTCGTCCGAAATTTGGGTTATTAAATTAAATTTATTAAATCTTTTCATAAATGTATCGATTTCGAAGCAACTTAACACCTTCATCGCGTTGAAAGCCAAACACATATTTTCTCTTTAAAGCTAAGGTCCGAATTACTCATCATATGGATGCTACTTTGCGGACAACCTTCTTCAGGCGGCATTCTACGGACCCAGTTGTTTAAGCATTGAGAGGTAGTGCAGTGGAATGCTTTCTTTAAGATCTGCCTGTATGGTCTAGAACCAGCCACATTTAGGGTGATAGCAGAGTTTATGTATGCACTGTTGCAGCGAATGTTTTTTTTTTTTATTTTGTCGGGACAACTAGCAAGTGCAGCACTCAGATATTAATTAAGTCCATTGTACTACACTTGGATTCCCTTTTAATTTTCTTTAAAACTACTCGATCTCCGAAGAAATCTGAGTAGATCTTGTGGTGCCAAGGAGCCAAGATGGTCCCTTCTTAACACATCAGTGCCAAATACCTCAAACCTGATTCGAGTGAAGGCGAGGCAGACGCACAGGAAGTGGTCTGCCGTCTCATCCTCCTCTTCACAAGCTGGGCAGAGTACAATGTCTGAGTTACCCGACCTGGCCCGTCATCAGTCCAACCAGCCGTCTGCACTCCCCTCTGTAGTGAATTTTTTTTGAGTTCTTTATTTTCTTATTTGACCTCGAGTGAAGATCAGCCTCAAATCGTTTTCCAGTTTTCTTAAGTATACTGCATATTTTTCAGAAGTTCATTATTGTCTTGACGTCTATAAAACTTAATGTTATTTTCGAGACAGGTGTTTTGAAATGAATTTTCTCACTCCATTTGCGTTTCAGTTTACTTTTCGAAATCTTTATTTGAGTGTAAACTTTGGATGTGGGAAATGAATTCGGCCCATGACCAGAGGAAAAATGTTTCACCACAACGAAGAAAATTCGTAAGGACTGAACAGATTCCCAGAAGTATACCTGTAAGCTATGCACGACAATGAAGGGCAACATGCGATTTCCCACTGTTTTTTTTTTGCAAAATCGCCGTGTGGCACAGCTAAAATTGAGCAGGTACCACAGCGCTTTTGCACAAAAAACACGAACTTCGAGCCATTTGTTAAGTTAGGTAAAGTTATACTTTTTTATATTGCACAAAATATTTCTTTTACAGTTCCTACTACTGAAAAATATTTTCATTGGGGTTAAAGCTAATGACGCAGAAAGAATTTTTTCAACTAATAAATACCTTCAAACGAATTCATTTTTGTGTCTTGCCTACATGGCTCACTCTATACGCTTTGTTTTCAAATACTTAAATTTGAATATTTACTTTACTTGCTTTATAATCTGCCCGAATGTTCCAGTAGTTATTTTGTATAGAATATTTGAATACTTGTAGTTCGATATTTAAATAATTGACATTTCAAAAAGTTCGAAGAAAGTGTGAACATTTTTAACTACTAAATAACTGAAGAGGTATAGGCTGCGACTAACTTTAAGAATTTTCTTTGCAGTTGTAAGTGTAAGATTTGGAGAACTGACTAAGCAATAGCCGTGTTGTGTAATAAACTTGCTTAAAAGAAACGACTTCTTCTTTAAATCGAATCCATCTTTCTGCGTGTATGTTTCTTGTACAAATATTTTTTTGCTATTGATGGTCAGCAGCTTCAGCAGCTGCTTTTGAATATTTTGTTCAAAAGTTTTTCCATAAAGATTAACAATCCCACAATTATTCAAGTACGAGCATACACTTTCTTTTCACTTGTTAAGGGGGTATACTAGTGTAGAATTTTGCAAAAAAATCGTTTTTTTGTTTTTTTATCAAAGCTTAAACATTTCAGAATACCATATTAAGAGATTTTTTAGAAATTCCGCATATTTCATGAGTTACAGCCTTTTTGGTGGCATGGCATCGATTCCGATTCGACCGCTTCAACTCAACTTAAACGCGTTTTTTTCAAAACTACTCTTTTCGAGCTGGCGGTAAGGATATCGCGAGTTCCAATGACCCGATTTACTTCAAATTTGGGGATGATGTTCTTTACACATTATATTTTCGGATGACCCTAGCTCTAAATTTTAACTTTTCATTTAGCATTAAAAAAAAATTAAATTGTTGAAAAAATATGCAAAAAAAAAGCGCGTGTAGCGTAGTACACATAACAGAAGTGAAACTTTCAAGGCAGACAAAGAAAGAGGGAGAGACCCGAGGGAGAATGAGAGAAAAGAGAGAGAGAGAGAGAGAAAGAATATATATCTAAATAAACTCACAACATTTGAGAATACAAATAGACAAAATTTACAAAAACAGAGAAGGGTCGACCGGTGTAGGTAAATGCCGGGCACAAACAGTGGCAACAATGCGCACTACTCCGAGGGTTTGTCATCCACACAAGCGCAGCGATTCCAGGACCGCAGCAACGGCACAAATTACCGCAAGGCAATACCAATAAATCCGACGCCGAAATGGATAGCACTTTATAGTACGCACAAGCACTAGCCAGGAAACGGAAATACGCGTCAAAAAGTAGGCACCAAAAAAAAAAAACGCGAACAAATTGGGACTAAAAAACGCCCCAAACAGTTGACACCAAGGAAATATAACGCCTAAAAGAAGGCACCAAAAATATATTTCCTACAAGTTTGCACCAACAAAAAAGCGCCAAAAAATAGGCAGTGTTATTTCTCACTGGAATTGCAACCTCAGAATTAGGAAAACTCAGGAAAAATAGCCTAAAGTGTATCTAAGATAAGGTATAGCTCTCTCTCTCCTTTTCCTCATCGTTATATCTTTTTTCTCTCTCGCGGAACGAAAATGCCTAAAACGTTGCATGGCCTTGAAATTTTACTTTCCATTCTTGTTCGTCCATCGACGTCTAAGAAGTTTCACTTAACATTTTTTTTTTCAATCAGTCTGAAAATTTGTCAGACTTTTTTTTAACTTGTGCAAGGCGCATTCGATAGCATGCATTTGTAATAATTGAGAGTCCATTTGGTTTTTATTTTTCAGATCACCAGGAGGGTTGGAATTATGCATGCCTGAACCTCCTATTTTGACTGCACATAATTTTGTCGATTTTAAGTTTCTTTTGGGTTAGTTTTTAATGTAATTATTAATAATCAATAAACAAATGATAAAAAAATGGATAATACAATACAAATTTTGCTTGTTTCCTTTGTATAGCTCCTCAAAAGCCGGGCGAAATTCATACCTCTACACTAGAATACCCTTTAAGGGGACTGTTGTCCCGGCAATTGGCGGCCCGCAATAAAAACACTATTTAAGTCCTTTCAAATGGTAGTTGTGGCTGAAATCTTTATTTAATAATTATTACAAGTTTAAATATCAAATGTACAAATAATATAAAAACTTACATTTTGTTTGCTTGCGGCGCCTGTGCGCTCTTGAACAATCCAGAAATCAAAAGGAATAAATTTGACATTTGTAATTGAGAATGAGGGAATGAGGAAATGACAAATAGAAGAGTGCGATGGGTTGGCATCGCAACTTTTCGCAACAAGCGTGAATGTAAAAAATTATAAATGAAGATTGAATTTTATTATACTAAAACTTAACAAACTTTAAAACTTCATAGCAAAATCTTCCAAGAAATTCTTATTCAAAACCGCGGAATTGCAATGAATCAATAATCGCAACAGGGACAGATACCTGTAAATGGCCAAAGTTTCCCTGATTTTCATTAAAATTATTTAAAATGAAGAAGTCAACATAATTTTTTCAAAATTCGAAAAATATAGTTTTGAGAAAAACGCGTCTAAGTTTGAATACAACGTAACTATACCTCTCCCAACGCTCGAACGCAAAGAATAGAGTCGTCACGGTTGACGATCTATAATATAAGAAATACTTAAATTTACGTTCTAAAAATTGTTGGCATATTCTTAGAGGATTATATTAACATTTTATGAAAAAAAACTTTTTTTTCGAAATTTTACAGGTATCTGTTTATCTAAGGTTTAGTAAATAGAAATCCTTAAATTCGGTTTTCTCGGCATTCTGCTGCTTTAGAATGTGACTTCTTCGTTCAGCAACTGCACCATATCCTTTAAGAAAATAACGAAAAATACTAAAAATGCAGGACTGTAAAGTAACTAAAATAGAAATTTGTTGAAGGATTACTAAAGATAAGGAGATAGAAAAAGTACTGACACAAAAAGTTAAACATACCAAAAATTCAAATAAAAACTTCACAAGTAGCCATAATATATTACAACAACAAAAGTGCCGAATATTCAAAGCCGATAATAAGAACGATAAAACACTGGCCTCAACAAACACTGATGACAACCAAAAGGACGACAAGCAAACACATACATGCACACATATAAATCCACATATATATTTTCATGAAGCAGTAAAAGGGGCTTTGGATATCGTAGGAGCAGCAGCTAAAAAACGCCCAAAACACAACAAACTTCACAACGACTACAAGCGACTCACTAAAGACACCTACAACCAGAGCAGAGCTTCCCGCCTGTTCGGTGGACGCTCGAAGCTCCAAGAGGCGCCGCTGCTAAGTAGGTGTGTTTTGAGGGTGTATGCGTGTGTGACTGTGTGCGTGTGCTACGAAATAGCTGCCGAAACTTTTCACTTTGCAGCCAAAACAAAAGTAAAAAGCAAACGCTGAGAGAAACTAAAAACAAAAAAAAAATTGGAAAACTTTTTAATTTATATTTGAACTTTTGCAAAGTGTGTGTGAAAGCAAAGTGAATGCGTCTGTATGTGTACGAGTGTGAATGTTTGCCTGAGTTTGGTGTTGAAAATAGGAGTTATCTCTAATATTGTGAAACGAATTTCTTGTTCCTACTCCTTGGCTTGCAACAACAAACGGAGACGGACGCATTAGTGCGACCGTTAAGGCAGAAATGTGGCAAGCGAGGCGACCCATAAAGTCGCACCATAAAATTTAAACTTCCTCAAGCGAACGCCTCCGTTTTGGCCTGGCTTGTCCTGTCCTGTCCTGGTAACCAGCTTGCGGTGAGCTCCCGCCGATGGGCGTGACCGTACGATACGTTGAAGGCAAAACTGTAAATTTATGCCCGCAATTCCAGCAATGGCAACACTCAATTTATATTCAATTTAAATTCGCTTTTCATTTTAATACTCGTGCAAGCCGAATTGGGGCTTTCTCGTCCTCCCCATTACTCTTTCAACTTCGGTCATTATTGGTCCTTATTGCCAGTGCTGTTGTTGTTTATGCCCTTTGGCTGAGTAGATGCAAAATTGTAATTAATTTTGTATTTCTAAGACTTGAATTATTGAAATTACATATAGCTAAATGGCATCACACACACACACTCTCACGTGTTGTGGCCAGATTATAATGAAACTTTCCCCAAATTTTATGTTTCAAATGTCAAAATATTCTAGATAGTTTGCCATTTCATCACGCATTGCTTGGCTCTAGCAAAAAAAAAACAAAAAAAAAATGGAATATGAAATAAATAATAAAATTATATAATAAATGGTTGAAATTCCGGTTTAGCTTGGAATGGAATTTTTTTGGTTGGAATTTTGGCAAAAACTCATTTTATAGTACGATACCCATTTTTTACTCAACTCAATTCTCTACATTTCGACTCAGCTTCAATGCATCCACAACGGTTAGCTGCAAGGCGACCACATCAAACTTTATTACTTTCAAAACAAAAAGGGGGCCCCGCTACCGTGAAACATCCATGATCTAGAGCAATGATCACCGATTTTCTGTGACCAGAGATGGACAACATTAATGCGTTCGAGACCATGCAACCAGACTTAGCTTCCTTTCAAACCCATCTGCAGAAGTTGTCAGGCGGAGTGGGTGAAAGAAAGCCTTTTAACTATTTATGCGAATGTCCAGGTTTACATAAAACAAGACTTCGCTCTTTCGGTAAGCCTTTCCTTAAGCAAATTAAAGAAATCTTAGACATAGAGATAAAAAATGTATTGTCACGAAATGGATCTGAAAAAAAAACATTAGTGGTAGCAAAACGGAGCTCGGCGCTAATAAAGATTATTTCAGTAGAAATTCTCAGCTACTTGAACAAAAACAATAACAACAATACATTCGAGGAGTGTTTCCGACAAGAAAGCACTACATACCACGCAAGCGACGCAACGCTCGAAGTTGTGAATGAGTTATTTGACGACGGCATCTGTGTGTCTCCCGAATACCAGCAGTGTCTTGCAGGCGGAAGTACTGGCAATTGGGAAAGCCTGTAGGCTACTAATCGCAGATTTCTCTTTTAAGGACAATATCGCTATTCTTTCGAATACTTAAGCTGCAGTCCAGGCGCTGGGTTCGGCTACAACAACCTCTAAATTGGTGGAACACAGTAGGAATAGCCTCACCACCTTGAGTGAAAACCATAAAGTTACCTTAATCTAGGTTCCGGGACAACGGAACATTGAAGGTAACGAGAAAGCAGATGAACTGGCAAGAGGGGGATCGGCCCTGAATAACGTTCCTGCATTGACACCATTAGGTGCAGTCAAGAATATAATTTCCCTAAAAGACCTCCAAATCACGGATTGTAGAAATTGTAGAATGAAAAGGCCAGACGCGATGCAAAATTTGCAGAACGTTATGGCCCACTCACAACCTCAAGCAATCGACGACATTAATAAACATTAAACGGCAGAGCGCGTGGAGACTGACGGCAGTCATAACTAATTGGCTTTTAGTCTATCGGAGAACAAGCAGCCAAAATGGGTATCCTTCACATTTGTAAACAACCGCAGAAAAAGGAAACAATCTTCCATTTCCTCTGTGAATGCCCTGTCCTATGGAAGGACAGAATGTTAACACTGGGCAAACCGCTGTTCGAGAGTCTTGAACAGCTGTCTGCCTTAGATGTCAACAACCTGATAAGGTTCCTGAACCGCACAGACTGGATATAGCCATGCTGTAAATAACTGGTAAACGAGTTGGTAACAAGGATGTTGCAACAAAATGGTGCGGAAGCGCTAGTTGGTTTCTGGAAGAATCGCCACTTCAACCAACCAATCAACCATCTCTTGGCAAGCACTCATCAATTTGAACTAGAAATCATGCAACTGGACACTGCTTTATTATTAGCTCGACGGCTACGTTAAGTGCCATAGTCTACGCTAACGAACCGATCACTTTCGACGAGCCGAAGCCCATATTCGACATACCTGCCGGAATAATGCAGCACATATTAAAAAGAGTCATTAAAAATTGGGTCGACAGCTTGAAGTACGACCAGCGAAACCTAGACAGTCATTGAATGTGACTTTAAAATAAATACAACAACCATTTTGATATCTCACATCGTTGTTGTTGGTTTTTATTAAAACTTTATTTTACTATTGTTCTTATCTGGTCACCCTAAACATATGTGGGCATATATTCGAAGCTAAATGAGTGCAACGGACAAAACTGATGTTACCTGTCATGCCCGACCGACTGTCGCAGTTCCTCCTGTCACTAAACAGAGGCGACTGTAGGAGGCTGGTTGGACTGATGACGGGCCACTTTCTATGGGCTAAGCACATGGATAAGGTGGGCATCTCAGACAGTGCACTTGGCCCAGGATGGGGAAGGGAGGATGAGAGGACGGACCACTTTCTGCCCTGCCTTTGCTCGAATCAGTCTTGAGGTCTTTGGCACTGATACGTTAAGAAGCGACTATCTTGGCTCCTTGGCACTACAAGATCTACTCAGATTACTTCTTCGGAGGTCGAGTAGAATTAGAGAAAATTAAAAAGGGAATCCGAGTGCAGTACAATGGATTTAATTGTGTCTGAGTGCTGCACTTGCTAGTCTGTCCCGACAAAAACAAAAAAAGAGTGCAACGGTAGAACATTGAAAGATACCTCAAGTGGGATTCGAGCTGAAGTTCTTCGGAATCCTTCCTAGCAGACTCATCGTGCATTCGTACATATGTATGTATTTTAATAAATAAAAATTTTCTCAATGAAATCAAAATAATAGGATTAGTAATGCTATTTTTGCTTTTAAGGCTTTCCAAACTTGGAAAAAGTCGCACTTTTTTTACTAAAAGAATATCTTTTTTCAGCACAGTTTTTATGTAACAAAAGTGGAAAATACCCCTGTAAGGTATCGTACAGTTCATTGACATAAAATTTAAAGGTTTATAACGGTACTGTAAAAAAATTAGCCTCTATAAATTTATTAGTATTGCGAATCAAAATAGTGGCTCACACTTCCTTTTTACACTACTACCAACGCAAAAGTGGGGGAATCAATGTCCAGCTAATTGTAATATCTTCAATAATCAACCAAAATATGTAAAAATAGTTATAATAGATAGAAATAATTTACCTGTGTTCGAGTATTTTCAGCACAAATACCAGGTCGTTCAATAAGTTTTGCTGTTCGATGAGAGAACTGGGGCATTGCTACTAAAATAAAATAAATAAATAAATAATTGGCGCGTACACTTCTGTTAGGTGTTTGGCCGAGCTCCTCCTCCTATTTGTGGTGTGCGTCTTGATGTTGTTCCACAAATGGAGGGACCTACAGTTTCAAGCCGACTCCGAACGGCAGATATTTTTATGAGGCGCTTTTTCATGGCAGGAATACACTCGGAGGTTTGCCATTGCCTGCCGAGGGGCGACCGCTATTAGAAAAATGTTTTTATAAATTTTGCTTTCACCGAGATTCGAACCCACGACCTCTCTGTGAATTCCGAATGGTAATCACGCACCAACCCATTCGGCTACGGCGGCCGCCTTGCTACTAGCCTTTGTTTTTTTGTATGTTGGTACACTCTTCATATGAACGTATTTGGAGTTTCATTTCAATCTGTCAATTCATTCTTTTATTAGAAGCCATTTAGTATCTACCTGTCATAGTATTTTCTACAGCAGAAAAAATCAATCGTGTGTGCGGTGATTTAAATTTTATGTTTGGAAGGTTTAAAAGCAAAGAAGCAAAGGAAATTTATGAAAGAATGTTCAAAGTGTATAACGACTTTTTGCTATCAATTAGTACAGTAGAAAAATTTGTTGCTGAATTTAAACGTGGTCGCACAAGCCTTGAAGACGATCCAGGCCAAGGACGGTAACAGCAACAACACCAGAAATCGCACAGAAAAGGGTATCGCATTGGAAAATCATCGAGTGACTGAAAAAGATTTAGTAGATTTAGATTTAGTAAGATTTAGCCCTATGCAGGTCATTGCGAAGTGTGAGAAGTATCTTGACTGAAGTATTGGATTTCAGAAGGCTGTGTGGCGCATTCGCTAACAATGGAACCAAGAGACATTCGAATGCGGCTTTCTCAACAACATTTAGTGCGTTTTCGAAAGAATTGAATGGATTTTGTGCGTCGATGCATCTCTATAGAAGAGAGCTGGATCTATCAGCATGATCCTAAGTCAAGACAAGAGGCTAAAGAGTTGTGGTAACCCTGTTCTTCAGCGCCGAAACGAGTTCGTGTCCAGAAATCCAGAAATCGGCAAAAAGATGTTAGCATCAGCTTTTTTTGAATGCGAAAGGATTTTTGCTTGTATTGGGTTGGCAACGGAGTAATTGCGGATTTCCCTCATAGATGGCTTCAGTTGAATTTTTAGGTTTGCAGACGTAGTACAAATGTAAAACACATTTTGTTGTTTGATAGTTGGCAATTCAGCTGTCAATCAGTAAAAAAAGTTTTTTGATCGGTTGCGTAGTTTTCGTTGAACAATGGAAAATCAAAAGGAAGATTTTCGTCATATTTTGCTCTTTTATTTCCGCAAAGCGAAACCCGCATCACAAGCTTATAAGAAGGTATGTGCTGTTTAGGGTGACGAAGCCTTAAAAGAACGGAAGTGTCAAAATTGGCTTACCAAATTTCGTTCTGGTGATTTTTCACTCAAAGATGAAAAACGCTCTGGTCGTCCAGTTAAAGTTGATGACGCCCTAATCAAAGCAATAATCGATTCGGATTGTCACAGTACAACACGTGAGATTGCAGAGAAGCATCATGTATCACATACATGCATTGAAAATCGCTTAAAATAACTTGGCTATGTTCAAAAACTCGATACATGGGCTCCTCACGAACTGAAAGAAACCCATTTACGCAATTGCGTAGTCCTGACCTTGCACCATCTGAGTACTTTTTGTTTCGATCTTTACAAAACTCCTTGAATGGTAAAAATTTCAATAATGATGATGATGTCAAATCATATTTGATTCAGTTTTTTGCTAATAAAAACCAGAAGTTTTATGAACGTGGGATTATGATGCTGCCTGAAAGATGGCAAAAGGTCATTAATCAAAATGGGTAATACATTACAGATAAAGTTATTTAGTTCCATGAAAAAATTGTCTTTAATTTTCTGAAAAAAACCGCTATTACTTACTTGCCAACCCAATAGATTACTTGCGAACTGGCAGAACAATAATTTCTGAATATTATTGCAACCTTTTTGACCCGCTGATGAAAATAATTCGTAAGAGGAGACTCAGTTTGCAAAGGTTAAAACTCTTTTGTCATCAGTACTATGATCGTGTCACACGATCATTTTGACAAAATCTAAATTAAAGTTCCTAAATTAAAGTTCGAATTCTTGGAACATCTATCGAGTTCACCAGATTTGACCTCTGGCGATTTCCATCTGTTTCCGGGACCAAAAAATTCATATGTGGAAAGCGTTTTTGATCAATTGATAGGGTAATAACAGCTGTGGAGGCGTATTCTGCAGCCCTTCCAGATTCTCCTACGAAATAATGAAGTTTATTACAAGCATAGACTTGTGTTTTTGTTACCGAACCGCAAAACTTATTGAACAACCTAGTATTTTTATGAACGAATATGTTTATTTTTGAGCAAAGTACTTGTAGAGATCAAATAGAGTTGTTTGAATAACACAGTGCGACATCAAAAATCAAACCGCACCGGACCTTTTTTTTTCTGAAAATATACCTATTCAATAGCAAAACCCTCGCTGTGTTTTTAAAAGTTAGCTCGATTTTTTTTTTATAGCGTTTTGAAGTTTTCTATTTTCATGAGATTTTGGAGTTTTACCTGTACGCTAAATTTGACTTATAAATCGACCTTTGTTTGACTTAATCGATTTATTTTGTCATAGCTTGATGCAGAAATTTCGTACATGTACAAATAAACTTATTTTGAGAAGAACCTATATCTCAATACGCAATTTTGAATACCAAAATTTCGAAAAATTGTATGTTTTTACCATTTTTTACTGTAATTATGAAAATAATTTTATACGTAACCACCCGTTATACACATTTTCAGATTTTTCTATTTTTGCTAGTATTTTTTCCAGATACGGTTTTCCAATGAATATTGGATGTAACGAAATGTGATCGTGAGTAGTGAAAAGCAAGATTGGTCTCACAAGACTTTTAGCCTGTTAAGTACATAGAAAAGTGGCTAGCACATATTCCAAAATAAAAAGTATAAAGAAGGTTGTAGTCTGTCTTATCAGGAAATGAGATGAAAGTGAAAAGAAAGACGCCAATAGAATTCACCAGGAACTTGTATCATCCAAAAAAATAATTTTGCCACCACTTCACATCAAGCTAGGAATTGTGAAAAATTTCCTGATGGTTGTTGCTAAAAGGGATGAGGGGTTTTCCTGCCTACGTGACATTTTTCCGAAGATCAGTAATGCAAAATTGAAAAATGGTGAGATTCTGAGATACATTTATTTCCAGATGCACACATATATATCATTTATTTGTATATATATTTTTTCATATTTTTTTAAATTTCTTTCAGGCGTTTTAAATGGTCCTGACATTCGCAAATTGGTAAAGTCTAAAGACTTTAACAGGGTCCTAATAAACAATGAAATCGTTGCGTGGGAATCGTTAAAAGAAATAATAGTTGGACTTTTAGGCAAACATCGTTCTCCAAATTGCAAAGAATCTGTGCGACGAATGCTAGATCCTTTTTCCAAAATTGGGGTCCATATGTCGCTAAAAATTCACTTTCTTCACCAACATTTGGACTATTTTAGTCAACAATTGTCGACAGAATCAGATGAGCAAGGAGAGCGCTACCATCAAACTGCGATGCCATTTAAGTCAAGATACCAAGGAAAACGAGCTCCAGGTGCCATACTAGCCGAAATATGTTGGTGGAGTAAACATATTTTTCAATACGACCAGGAAGAAAATGAAGGAAAATGGAGTAACCAGGAGGAAAAAGAATATGAGGTAGAAGAAGAAGAGACAGGCATGGAATTCTTTACTGATGAATCTGATTACTCTGATAATGATTATGTTGAAATTCAATCATTGTCGAAAAGAGCTCGTCTCTAAGGTTTTAGTACGTAAAAATTCTTTATTTCAATAAAAAAGAAAAAAAAATTATAAGAATTCAATATTTTTACCTACAGAGTTTTTAGATATTTAAAAAAAAATTTGAAGCAGAGTATGAAAAAATTATTTTTATGAAGAAAAATCTTGTTAAAAATTTATTTTTTTAGAAAATAACAAACTTCAAGTTCAGTTTTATGTTTTTATCTTATAAATGACTTTTTTAGTGCATTTGACAACATTTTTGCTGGAAGAAATAGTGAGAAATTTTAATTATTTTCATAATTACAGTAAAAAATGGTAAAAACATACAATTTTTCGAAATTTTGGTATTCAAAATTGCGTATTGAGATATAGGTTCTTCTCAAAATAAGTTTATTTGTACATGTACGAAATTTCTGCATCAAGCTATGACAAAATAAATCGATTAAGTCAAACAAAGGTCGATTTATAAGTCAAATTTAGCGTACAGGTAAAACTCCAAAATCTCATGAAAATAGAAAACTTCAAAACGCTATAAAAAAAAAATCGAGCTAACTTTTAAAAACACAGCGAGGGTTTTGCTATTGAATAGGTATATTTTCAGAAAAAAAGGTCCGGTGTGGTTTGATTTTGATGACCCCAAAATTGTCGCACAGTGTAATCGATTTTTTCCATAAATAGTATGGCCTCCAAACAAGTGAACGGGACTGTATGTATATATTAGACAGAGAATGAGAGAAGCTATCAGCAGGCATTATAAAGGGTTAGTAAATTCACCAATTAGAAGAAAAATGAATTAATAAAAATGTAAGCAACTTTTTTCTTATCGCGTCAGTTTGTCTTCGCACATCGCATCCCCTGCATGGACGCAACCACTAATTGTTATTTGTGGCACCGCGCAAATACTCACCTCCAGCAGCTGCGCGCATAGATATGTACAGTAGAAGCTGTTAAATGCATCTAGGCTTACAGGTGGATATGAAATCAATGAGGTATTTCCTTATACGCACACGCGCGCAAATATGAATACTCAGCAGCAGCAGCTTTACGATAAATAGCTGCCTAGTCAACAAACTAGAGCACACAAATGCACGTCTTCTTCTTCATATCAATATTATACATATGTATGTATGTGTATAGCCCTGCTTGACATGCATCGAACTGGGCATATTTGTTTGAAAGGCTGCGTTGCATATTGACCATCTAAGTCAATCAAACGTTGCCTATTGGCGCACAACGCATACAAATACATCCAAGCATTCCTTGCAACTCTGCGGATAACCGCAATCAATTGCAAGTTAGCAATTATGTCTTCAGTCAAGCTTTCGTGAAGGTACTTTGATTGGCAATTGGCATGTTGCAAGTTGCAAATTGTTTGTTTCTTGGCTAGATGGCTGCCACTTGTTGTGTGTAGGTATTTGTCTACAAACATCTACTGTGTATTGAAGTGTTCGGGTAAGTGTGCGCTGTTGACCACAGATTTCCCAATATGATTTCCATCTGGAATTGATATAGTGCCTATGTATGTGTGCATGTATGGCTGCAGGTGTTTGGTAATATTTGGCAACAAACTTTAAGTGCCGTATTTGTTGGCCGAAAGGTGTTTCATTGAGGTTATGCAATATTGTAACGGGTCAAAGGCAATGCAATTTCGGTAAACAACGGCATCTATGGAGTGCAAACCTTATTCAGGCGCAATTCCTCCCAATTATTTGACCAGTCAAAGGCGCCGATTATCAATATTTAGTCGTTACAAGTACAACAAGCGAATTCATGCAATAAGAGGCGATGATGATGCGCAGTCCTGCAAATAATGCATCTTAAAGTTAAAAAGAAAGAAAGTGAGGGATTTTGGTTATTCTCTGCGAGTCAATATTGGCGTAATATTTTTTGGCGACTATAAAGCCTTTCTAGAAACTCTCGAAAATTTAGCAGCTGGGACCAAAGCTTCGCTTTTGAATAATATGCGTCAGTGGCAACCCTTTTAGCCGGCAATATAGAAGATCTTCAGTTGCTGGTACAAAAAGTCAATCCTGTGAGTAGTAAATTTGGCTTAAATATAAACGAAAAAGAAAGGCAACAAAAATAATAACAGCATAACAGTACACTTTACTAAATACTTATTATCATTTTGATTATTTAGGTATTTTCCCCCTTCAAATGTGGTGAAAGAAAGATCTGTTTAAACAGGTTCCCTGTCACATGAATTATATATGATTCATATCACCAATTTTGTACCGAGTCTTATGCGCTCATGTATCATTTATGATCAATTTTTTACTTGTTTTATAACATGAAATTTTTTTGAACGCAGTGGGATATTCGCGCTTTTTGAATGGGGCGTGGCAGCGAGTACTCTATACAATGCATATGTAAAAAAATATTTGGTGATTTGCAAAGACTTACCTAAATATGCACTTATAACCTTAGCTATAAAATGCAAAAATCAAATACTCTATCTTACATATAAATGAGTTTATTAAAGTATTGTTTTAATGATTTTCATTGAAACAAGTAAGACAAAAAGCTTTATTACAAATCTTGCACTCAGTATTTACTTGTTCGGCTCGAAGGGGATTGGCTCCAGCAGCTCTTATATCCCTTTAGATTGCAGAGCATCGCTTTCGCACAAGTTTTCCATAATTTCGGGGAATTTCTGTTAGTCGATGACTACTGGTGGAAGAACTTGCTTGTGTTGGAGGCCTTGCACGAAATTGTTTGTTAGCTGGTTCGCCGAGCCAGGACTGAATAATTATTTCTTGAATTTGTAGTATAGTGAGTGTTTTTTGTGCAATTTCGTTGTATATTACGCGTGTGTTAACAATAGCAGCCTGAAATATGATTTTTTTATACCACAAGCTGATCTGCTACATCTATGCCTTTCTTAGCGTCATTGTAGTCAACTGCCATCTTAGGTTTTAATGTTTCGGCCCACACCAGTTAAACGTAGATACCATTTTGTTATCGTGGCAGCTAGATATCATTACAATAGAGATATAAAATCCCGATTTTTTTTTATTAATTTTATTATACAATATTAAAATTAAAAATTGTTACATTAAAAATTTTAATGCTTTTAAAGAAACTTGGGCCTTTTATTTTTGCGTTTGTAAGCATTTGTGTCAGTATCGCGACAAATAGACCAAAAGTATTCGCCAAGCATATGCGTAATGTCTTGTCCTTTAAAACGCTTTTCAATAGCCGCAATGTCCTGATGGAACCTTTCGCCATATTCATCGCTACTCCAGGGAAACAACCTAAATGATTTTGAAGGAAATGGATCTTTAGCGACATTAATATGCCTATTTCCCCATATGCCGAAATCATTTCTGCAACAATATTTTTATAATTGTCAGCTCGTTTGTTGCCAAGAAACTGCTCAATAACGGCAACTGTGCCTTTCCATGCACGTTGTTCGATAGCATTCAATTTTGATGAAAATTCATAACTTGCAACTATTTTTTTTATCTACGGACCACTGAAAACACCTTAAATTATACACATCATTAAAAAAATAAAGTTACTAAAAGCCTTCGTAAAAAAAATACCTGCATGAATCTTTGCGCCGCTCTGTTTCGGAAAAATATTGCGCAAACTTGCAATCGCCTCGCCCTCACGATCCAGTTCTTAAGGCGTGATGCCAAGAGTTCGGCAGTTCTCTTTGACAAATTTCCTTCTCGTACAAGGTCATTGAAGTCGGCTTGCGTTACTAAATGCGGCACTGCAGTCCCAAGTTCACTGGGTGTTGGTACAAATTCCGATACTTCTGGTTGATAGAATTGTTGGTGCTACTGTTGGTTCTCCATCCCTTAATTCGGGAACATCATCAAAAATCTCCATTGAAGCCGCTATACGTTCTTCTGGTGAGTACAGAACCGCTGGAATAACCGATTCTACATTAGCGTAGCGAATTTTGTTGCGGCGAAAGTATTGGTACTCTTTAGTTTGAGTAAAATTTACGCAAAAGTAGCACAGTTCACTGCAGTGCTCTGTACATGGTAGCCAAATTGTTGGTACAGAGTACTTTATTGTTGACCTTCCATCAGTAAACTTGCATAAATTTCTATAGCAATAGTCGCACACGGCTTCCGGAGTATACCACAAGTAAGGAACATAAGCAGTCTTGAATATTTTCTGAAACGAATTAACCACTGTTTTCGTAATATTTTTAAAATTTTTACTTGGTGCGAATAAGCCACAAACGTAACAAAAGTTATTTCGAGTCGGGCACTGCATTTTTCGTAAGATGAAATATACAGAAATACGTTTTCGGGCAACAGAACTTAAAACAATTGTCAAAGTATACGTCTCCTAGTAGTGCAAGTGTCAGATGATCGGAACTTCCGGAACTGTAACAAACACACAAACGGCACAGAGTGTGTTGTATGAAACAATAAATTAAAGGTTAATAAGTTGTTTAAAATTTGGAGTCCCTTCAAGTTATGCCGAAATTTTATAAAAAAATTTTTTTTTAGATTTGAATTGTGAATTGTGTGAATCTGTGAATTGATACATTTTTTTTTTTAATTTTACATAATAAAAACATTTCCCCGAGTTTGCCTGCAGAAATTCAGCGCGATTGGATCACGGAAAAAGGGTTAAAAATTGATCCAAAGTTTTTCACACAGGCGGACTACGAGCTCTATATTTTATACATAAAAAAAAAAATCTGACGTGTACTTGAAAATCGCCGATACACGTGTATTTTAATTTTTTCTTCCCTTTCCGAAAAAGTATATTTGGTTCATAGGACAGAAAAAAGTTCGTTTTTGTAACGCAGTGTTATTAGTCTTCCTTCATTTAGAAGGGGTAGGCATAATTCAACAACGACTAAGCCTGGCTTGTCAAGGCCTTCAAGAGCGGAATCTGCACCAGCATACACAATGTAAGACCAAGTGTAAGTATTTACCGAACACATTTTACAAATTTTGATCGCATATTTGCTGGCCTTAGATGGAATATAGGTTTTTATACGCAATCGTCCTTGATGACTTACCAGAGATTCGTCAACGACCATCGTATCACCTGGCATATACAGAGATCGAAATTTGGATCGAATTTTATTATATTTAAAATATTTTGATTATAAGGCTGATTATCCTCAAAGTGCCAACAACGTAAAATTGATGAAAACCTATTATATGACATAGATACTTCATGAAATAGTGGATTATAGTAGAATGCGTTCATTTTCCCATAATGTTCGATGGATGGTTTCTTATCAATTCCCATTAGTAATACCAATGCATAATTGTTAGTTTTGTTCACCATGAGTTCGATGACGTCATTATAAACAAAATATTCATAAATTTGTAGGTCACTAATATCTCCTTTTTCATCAGTAATGGGCTCAATGTCCTGAACAGCTGATCTTCCGGTAAATTTTTCTTGTGCAATAGCCAGAACATCTTCCAACCACAATAATTTAGGTTCTGCCCGAGGTTCGGGTTCTGCCGTAGCTTCTACTCCATCTGAATGTTTGTCTTCCTGCAAAATTTCCTCTTCATTTTCATTCCAACTTATGTTTTGTGTTTGAGCTATGTTCGTCACTTTCATGTAGTAAATATTCATCACTATCACTTTCAATTTATTTTAATTTTTCTACAACTTTGTTCACAGAGTTTTTGTACAGTTCGGTCTTGTACCGTCGATATCAGTTGTTGTTGTAAAGGCTGTTTTTTTAAGATGAAATAAAACGTATATAATAATAATATTATAATGTTATGGCCAAGAATTTAGCTTTATTATAAAGATAAGGGTTTGCCATTATGTTTTAAAAATGATTTCGGGCAAGTGGCCGCCGCGGCTGGCTCGAATAAATTCCAGCCGAGAGGCCCAATTTTCGACCACTTTTTGCAGCAATTGGGGCCGTATGTCAGCAATAACGCGCCGAATATTCTCTCCCAAGACGTCAATCGTCTCGGGCTTATCTGCGTAGACAAGCGACTTCACATAGCCCCACAAGAAATAGTCCAGCGGTGTTATATCGCATGATCTTGGAGGCCACGCCACAGGTCCACGGCGCGAGATAATGCGCTCACCAAAAGTTTCCTTCAATAAATCGATTGTTGCGTTGGCTGTATGGCATGTAGCGCCGTCTTGTTGGAACCAAAGGTCGTCCACATCAACATCGTCCAATTCAGGCACGAAAAAGTCATTAATCATGGCTGTATAGCGCTCTCCATTGACTCATTTTTAAAGAAATATGGACCAATGATTCCCTCTGCCCATAGAGCACACCAAACAGTGACCTTTTGAGGATGTAACGGCGTCTCAGCAATGGCTTGTGGATTATGTTCACTCCAAATGCGACAATTTTGCTTATTGACATACACATTCAACCAAAGTGAGCTTCATCGCTGAACAAAATTTTCTTGTGAAAATCGGGACGGTGGCCATCTCGTTTTGGGCCCATTCACCGAACGTGCGACGCGCTTGATGGTCGTTCGGCTTCAATTCTTGCACGAGTTGGGTTTTGTAAGCCCGCAAACCAAGATCCTTCCGCAAAATCTTCCATAAAGTGGATGGGCAAATCTCCAATTGCTGCGCGCGATGGCGGATGGACTCATTCGGGTCTTCTTCGATACTCTGCTCCACAGCAGCAATAGCGTCTTCGGTGCGCACGGTACGACGTCTCTGAGGATGCGTATTATCCACTAGAGCAAACGTGGTGCGAAACCGATCCATGGTTAATCGAATTAGTGACTCTGATGGACGATTATGTCGACCGAATATTGGCCGCAGCGCGCGATGCGTCGCGCGAACCGAACCATTATTTTCGTAATAAATTTGCACGATTTGCAAACGTTGTTCAGATGTAAGTCTATTCATTATAAAATGGCAAACCAAACTGAGCATAAATCAAGTGACAGCTGTCAAAAAGACCATCCACGAAAAAAGTAGTGTCAACTTGAAAACCTAACCTCTAAAAAAAACTCCCTTTACTATGACAAATATTTCTAACGGATCTCTCACTAAAGTCTGTTTTACTATGCTGCCAGACTGACCATTTTTAGTTGTAAAGTATGAACTAGATAAGCGTCAATCCAGTTTAATTTTCTAGCCAAACTTGGTCGAGGAATTTACAAGGCAAAATTCTACCTGGTCCTAACCTGATATTAATTGGTTTGTAAGTTTATGTAATGTACATAGGTACATGTTATTTGATAAAACTTAAAGGCGGAAACTGTTCGGGTACGTTCACATGAATCACATGTGAGCACATTTTCTTTGACGCATGCAAGAATATGATTCATAAAACGTATAGCGTTGAACTTGGTCGCGTACGTTCGTGAATCACATGTGAGCAATTTTTTTGTTATTGTTTTGTATAAATTGTTTTTTTCTAACATCTGTCAAAAGCCCTTATCTGCAATATTAGTTCCAACGAAACAAAGAGAATTGAAAAAAATCACTGAACGTGGAGCGTTTCAGTGGCGTCGTTATATGGGGACAGGGAACCTGTTAAATGTTTTTTTTTCTACAAGAAAATCATACTACTATTTTTTTGACTGTCCATATACAGAAGTTTGCATGAAATTTAGCTTTAATAACTTTTTAATGAACTATTTTTTTTAAGTTGACCTTCCAGATTTTATTGTCAACAGTCATAATTTATTAAAATAAAAACAGCAGAAAATAATTAACAAAAAAATTTTACTTCTTACTTCATTTCTTTCTCACTGTGTGAGCCCTACTTACTAAATTTAAATATCTTGGCTTTTGCGTGGAAGAAAATGGGACTTGTGAGAAGGAAATACGATGCCATTGAACTGGCTGGAAATACCAAATGCTTCTTTAAATATCGTAAAATCCTAACATGTCGCGTCTTAAAAGTTAAACTTGGAATCCGTTTCTTGAAATGCTATGCTTGGTCGCTGCTTTTGTATGGTGTCGAAGCATGGACGCTAAAAGCAACTCACCTTAAGTTAGTAGACTTTTTCGATATTCGTCGCATATTTAAATATCTTTGTGCGATAGGATAACAAACACGGGTAATTTTGCTAGGGTGAATAAAGACAGAGAACTTCTACGTAGCATTAAACGTCGTAAGATTGTTTGAGCACGTTACGCGTGGTGAAAATATGAAGTTCTGCATCTGATACTGCAAAGAAGATTGGAGGGAAGGAAAGGAATCGGGCGAAAGCAACTGTCGTGGTTGAGAAAGACTACTCGCAGAAGTTTTAAACAAATTGAAATTGTCAGGCTTAAGCGCTCGCACGAATTGAAATTTGAAGTGGTAGACTTATCCACTTCTTCTTCCTCGTTTTTTTCATGCTCAATAGTTTTGGAAGTCCCAGAGCAACCGCTTCCTTGCGCACAGACTGACGCGTACTACCGCGCAAACTTGAAGAGACGAGTTCAACATTTTCATTTGGGTTTGATGCCCGACTGAGACCGTGAGCTGTTTGCAACCCAACTTGTAGCCCCGAATTTTCGCAATCACGAACGAATCAAATCTTCATGTATTGTGTCGAGTATTATGAAGTAAACGAAATCTACGACGAACAGTTGCACCCGAATCATTTGCTTTGAAATATATGCAACGATGATGAGAAGCGTACGTTGTTCGTTCGTCCACTGCGACATCGTGACTAAACAACCCTCACGAATAACGAAGCTTTAGCGGTTCGCTTCTCGCTCTCGGGAGAAACCTTAAATTGACAACCTAGTTCTGCCACCGGATACCCTGTAGATTAATTTGATCTTGATCCGATCGCCGCGTGAGGCTATAGGCAGCGTATTTTGCTCTCTGAGCGATCCTCGCTATAGAAACTGATTTTTTGAGTTCACAGAAATCTAAATTTTCATCGGTACTGAAATCCGGAGCAATGATCTTTAAGATCCCATGCGAGAGCTTAGTGACGAACCTGGTTCGATTACATTCAATCTACCGTTTTCCTTGCGATGTTAGGCACAGGTATTTTTGCTGCTACAAAGAAGAGTCTGCAGATATTGGCTCTAAAAATATAACCACGTTGATACTAAGTTTTTGCATCGTACCTAATTTACAAACATTGAAAAGTGCTCTCTGTTTATCGCATCATAATTGCTTTGGTTTTGCGTTCTCCGATTATCAAACCGTCACATGGATGATCGATTTTTTTTGCTGTAACCGATGAAGTCGATTATTCCCAGTTCGATGGCGAAAGTCTTTTCAAGTGGATTGAGTTTTTGGATTGTGAGACCAGAAAGTTCTTATTTGCCTTAGATGTTGAAGTCTAGGAAGCGATATTTTTTTCGCTGTCCTGCTTTTCTAACGGAGCGCAGATGGAAATGATCTAAATTTTAAGAACTCCCTATTTGATGCAGACGAACAAGTCGCTCGTCCATCAGAGCTGTAGCAGGACAGCGACAACATGCCCCTCGTCTGGCATTGATGTCAGCTATTTAAAAAACATCAATTAGTGGATAGAGACACTTTTCTTATTAAAAACCCGAGCAGTTCAGGTACATTATTTCAAACCATAGCTCATAATTTATGTGCCTGGGGCCGTAGCCAAAGTGGAGCTTCCCACCGGAGGCTTTGCAGATCCTTTCATTGAGGGTTTATGTAGTCACCTATTTGCTGCAAGACCCAGTTTCGGCCACTCCATTCTTTTTCTATTCCATGTATAGGGAGCCTATAAAATAAGGAAGCCACTTCAGTATTTTATATTTTCATTTCATGCATCTCCATAATATCTTTGCCTTCGCAATAATAGACACTTGTGCATATGAAATAACTCTTAGCCCATCAAAAGACAATTTTAATAAACTACTCTCAAGTGATGAATAAAAAGTGAAAAGTGAAAATAATTTCAACGTTAAGTGCATTCAACTCAAGTATAGTCGACCACACCCAATGAACGTTTAACAGTTAACCTTCAATTCGCACAAAAATTCTCGAAGTACGGAATTGTGAAGAAAATAATTCTCGCTTTTACTTAAGATGCCATCGAACACTTTCAAGTTTCACTTAATTCACCCATTTGCGCATAATAAAATTTCAAATATCCTCGCGTTGAGTTGTCCTTCCAATTGGACATTTTCACCTCTTCACGTTTTCAATATTTCGCAATTTTACCGTTCTGTTTGTTTTCATTCCTTCCTTTCAGTTGATTGCATCTTATCGGTGGTCTGCTCTTAAATCTTAGTTCTGGCAGCTCCTACTGCAGTCGCTGCTTCTTCGCAGCGGATTTGCATTGTCCTTCAACTCGAGTGTTAACTCCTTTTTTAAATATTCGCTGATCAGCAAATGGACGTTGTTCACCATCTTGAGAACAGATTGAATTGCATTTAGCATTTTTTCGTTGATTTTCACTTTCTTCTCTACAGCTCTTCCTTTTTTGTACGCATAACTCAGTCAAATTCACACACATTTTCGGCGAAGGAAAAAAAAATGAAGAACTAATGAAAAAATGGAAAAGAGCGGGACGACGAGCAGAGGCAATGCACGTTTGCTGCAATGAGTACTTCGATGTTTAAGATGATATTGACAAGAACGATTGTGAGTTGCAAGAAACAAAGGAGCTGCGACATTAACAGCACCAGCCAAGAGCGATGCCATCTGTTGCAACTACAACATTTGGCAACAAAGTGGAAAATCCTTTAAAATAACAAAATTATGCGCTTAGATGCTCTTTGCGCAGCTTGATTCTCGGTACCAGTCGTTAGAAATATACCAGTCGTTAGTCGAAAGACATTCACAAAAGTCTCAAAAAAAGTTGTTTTGATAAAGCTTTATTCTTCTTATTTCTACTCGAAATGCATTCAGCTGTGCCACAAGGCGGACAGACGCGCATATAATCAACAACCATTCGGACGTGCTGTATTAGCGTCTGCGTGTACTTTGTCACACCTTATCTTGATTGTAGCGCGCGATGTGGAAGTATTTTCTCAGAGTTAGGAAGAAAAGGTACTCACAGTGTTTCGGTGTCAATTCAAAATAAAAATAAAAATAAATAATTGGCGCGTACACTTCTGTTAGGTGTTTGGCCGAGCTCCTCCTCCAATTGTGGTGTGCGTTTTTTGATGTTGTTCCACAAATGGAGGGACCTACAGTTTCAAGCCGACTCCGAACGGCAAATATTTTTATGATAAGCTTTTTCATGGCAGAAATACACTCGAAGGTTTGCCATTGCCTGCCGAGGGGCGACCGCTATTAGAACCAACGACCTCTCTGTGAATTCCGAATAGTATCACGCACCAACCCATTCGGCTACGGCGGCCGCCAAGTATATGATTTAGTTCAAGTGTCAATGGGCCTTACGCCATTGCCCATTGTGATCCATTGACTACGAGCCATTAATTGAAGCCTTCTAAGAAATTAAAGCATTTCCTCAGGATTTTTCTTTTTCATTTCTTTTGAGTTATCCTTCCTCCTGAGTTATCCACTTTTTGAGTTATCCTTTCTCTTAAAGAAACACCTTAACTACTGAGCAGCTTAGACCGAGAGCAGAAAATGCCGCCAGTTACTGCTCACCTTTGGAAAACTGCATGAGTTATTCATATAAAAAGCAGACGGGTCCTTCCGTGTTTGGTTCTTTAATTATGTTCGCTTGCTTTCGCTGCCCAACCACGATAGCTAAATGAAAAATATGTGTTCTTGTTCACTGTCGATATTAGAACAAAGCTCATACAGCTTCTTACTTCATATTGTTCGGTAGTCACGGCCCAAGTGGATACTTGATGTCTTTTCAGCTTTGTTCGATAGACATAACCGATCTGCTATACTCGTATATAAAAGGACAGATCCAGTTGAGGAGAGTGCAGAGAGAGGGCACTGCTTCACAATTAGCTGCTGGGTTCCAAAGAAAACTGTTGCTCAGAATGAGCCGCCTTGACTAAAACTCCGTTCGGTTTTAGATAACTTCTAGAGATCCCTTCAAATATTTAAGAAGTTGACGATCACACACAAATCATTCTATTATAAGGGCTATGTATTTAGCCAAAGCGTCGTTTTGGTAAAGATTTGGGGTATCAGTTAGACCAGATCAGGCCTCTCACACAGAACTATCAATCGAAAGTGCAGTTTTAAAGGTTTATTTCGTGGTGTTTGGTAAAAATACCGGAATCATTTTACTAATAGATTGGCCGGTTTAGATCATTCTAATCTTAGGACATGTATTAGCACTAAAAAAATTGTCTTCAGTAGTCGGTAAGTCTCCAGAGCTTGTAAGAACTTGACGCGTATCTCAAGCGCAACTCTTCAGTGTAACCGTGACTTGGCTTTTGACATTTTTTTTTGTTTTTTTTCGGTGAGGTTGGGTTAAAAATGCCTTCGCAACATATAGTAACCGTCGCTACTACGTGTGTGTTGATTCTACTAAAAATATCGCTCCTATTCTCTTGAACTTTTCCTTCAACCCCGGAGTCTGCTTCCCCATTGCTGCAAGGTGGATGTTTCCATTTCACGCCTCTTTTTCAAATAATATTTCCATGAAATTTGTGACGGCATTCCAATTTTCTTCAAGTATAAATACACCAATAGCTGCTTGCCGAGCTGCTCTCTCTCTGTGTTTTTCACCTCTCGCATTTAAAGTGTGCTCCATATCACCATACTTAGTACCTCCATATGTGCAATTTGGTAGGTTCACCTTTTCCATTCGACACAAATGGGTTCTGACATTGGCAACCCTTCAGACGATCGCTTGTAAATATATATGGTAACAAACGCCGTTTGTATTCTTTTTTGGGTTAACCGGTGCCAGTTGTACACCAAATGAATTCCTTCTCTACCTGATCTTTCCAACGTGGAGGAGGCCTTCCTCTTCCTCTGTTACCATCAAATGGGACCGCATCGAATACTTTCTCTCCATTCTGACGACATGACCTTACCTACGAAGCCGCTGGATCTTTATTCGCTGTACTACGTCTATGCCGTTTACGTTCCATCGTCTGTGATATTCGCCGTCGCCAACGTGAAACATTCCAAAAATCTTTCGCAGAATCTTTCTTTCAAACACTCCAAGTGACGCTTCATTTTTATGTTGTCCCGCTTCTGCGCCATACAATGGGACGGGAATGATGAGAGCCTTGTAGAGTGTTAGTTTTGTTCGTCGAGAGAGGACCTTACTACTCAATTGCCTACTTAGTCCAAAGGAGCATTTGTTAGCAAGAGATAATATTCGTTGGATTTCTAGGCTGACATTGTTATCGGTATTAACGCTGGTTCCTAAATAAACGAAGTCTTTTACAACCTCGAAATTATAACTGTCAACAGTGACGTGTGTGCCGATACGTGAGTGCGCCGGCTGTTTGATGACAGTTTGATATCCAGTTTGTAAAGGGCAAAACTAGCAGCGCGGTAATCATCAAGCTTAGCCGATATGCCATCAGTTCTGAGGGCTTTGTTATTTCTAACTTGATTTATTACAGCTCACACCTCGCCTTTGTATAGTCGTGGGTAATCACCATTCATTAGCCGATTGAGAGGCACAGACGGATTGTGAGTTGAAGTGTGAAGCATCAGTTTCCTAGCGTTGATTGAGCTCACATTAGTAACAAATATTATATATAAAATTCAGTTGAATTCGATTTTTCTCTCTCTGCATAGCAGAGTTTATGAAAGGTTTACATAGGTAATATCCTAGTAGTTCTTCCACTTGGAGTCCAGCATTCAATGATCGCACAGGGGCCATTTTTCGTAGAATTTTTGAGCCAGACTGCTACTTTGCTTCGATTCACTTTGAAATTTCAGTGTTAAATTCATGAAGCGTTCTGCGGTTTTCTGTCGCTTTAGAAAAGCAAATAATTTTTCAAAATCACCTCAGTAGTTGCCTTCCTAGGAAGTTGGTATCAGCTAAGTTGCAAGAGTCCATAACTATGCCATTTAAAAGAGATTAGTGGGGCAAACTTGGAACTTACGGAATTGTGTAGCTCCGATAGCTGAATCCATTTCCTGGAGGGCCGTGATTATTCCCTTAGGATTAGGTGAGACTTTACAACTATTAACCAAATTTGCCCTACATATTTCAAGAGTACAGATCAATTGGAGTCTTCGTGAATAGTTTTAGGATCTCTGGGTTCAATGTAGTTCACAAACTTACATTACATGCATGGATTATCTTTAACTGAAAAATTCAACAATCAGTATTAGAGGGATAAGTTAGAGCCATATGGTCTCTGAAAAAATCAGAGGGCAAAGACTTAATACTCGGATCGTCAGTTGTAAAAGAAGTCAACCGTAAATATAAGGAATGGTTTCTTTAAGAACTAAGTAGAATATTATAACTAAATTTCACTTGGATAGGAGTCCTCAATTCGCTGTTAAAGAAAGTTGGTACATCAGAGAGTAAAAGTTGAAAAATATTAGCGAAGAAGTTCATGGCAGCTTACAAATCCTAATTTGGTAGCAAAAAATCATATTATCAGAGGAGGCTAAGAGAGGAAAGAAGTTCTGGTAAATTCGATGACATAAAACAGCTTTAGAAATAAGCTTAGATAGTTTGCAATTACAGAAAATTTGCAACTATTTCGGTTTTTGTGTACTGCAAATGGGTATTTAATGCCAGATTTTCTGCCTTCATTCTGCCAAGGAACAGAGTTAGTTCAAAGAAATGACAATGAATTAGCAGCTAAGGGAAACACTGGATATTGTTATAGAATCTTTAAGTAAATCAAAGGATGAAAAGATATTTAAAGTGCGATCAAAGCGCTATGAGAGCACAGAGCTAAATCAAAACGTTTGCTAAGAAGCTCGCCTGAGCGCCCCCGACCCACACGTGGTCAGAAGGATTTCGCGACCTTACAAGTTTGTGTACTTGCCCAACGCTTGCTGAGTAGGCGCGAAGCCTATCTTTCCAGGAGCAGACCACAGGTAGTCAGGGGTAGTAGTCAATAAAAGAGGATGGTGGGTCGATGTCGAAATGGAATTAATTAAGCCGCATGCGGATATTAGCGGACTTACTTTTAACTTAAAGGTAAATTAAATATGATCTAAGAGTTATAATTTTCAGTTATTGCTGCACTAAAAAAATAATAATTGGCGCGTACACTTCCGTTAGGCGTTTGGAGGAGCTCCTCCTCCTATTTGTGGTGTGCGTCTTGATGTTGTTCCACAAATGGAGGGACCTACGGTTTTAAGCCGACTCCGAACGGCAAACGGTTTTTATGAGGAACTTTTTCATGGCAGAATACACCCGGAGGCTTGCAATTACCTACCGAAAGGCGACCGCTTTAGAAAAAACTGTATCTATCTTTTTGCTGTTTCATGTACGAAGACTCGAACCTGCGCATTCCCGAATAGTAATCACGCATCAACGCATTAGGCTGCGGCGGCCGTCATAGATCCGACTAAATTTGGGCAATGGCTCGTTTAAGTTGACTTTGAGGGTATCGGTCAATTGCGATCTGTGGCTCTAGAAGACTCCAAAAGAGAAAGTTTAGCGGGTTCAAGCCGCATTGTCTTGTTAGTCAGTTAAAGTCACTTCTGCGCGAGATAAAAGTATCGCTCAATGTAAAATATCACCATTTTTAAAAGTTGGCAAGACTCAAATATAAAGGAAAAACTAAATATTTAATAAGTTAGAAATAAGTTTTTATTACTTAGCTTTCGGCCAAAGAGAAACACTGTACGCTTGGAACAACTCCCGTCATTGAAACATTGTCACCTCAGGAAAAGCGCAAGCATTAAGCGATGATAACAAAACAAAGCAAAGCAATGGAATAATCTAGAAAGGAAAAACTCAATGAGTTCAAATACGTCAAAGTGAAATCTGCGCCAAAAGTTTACTTTTAGCATCAAACGGTTTCCTCCAGCAGCGAAGCACCAGACTGAAGGCGGACATTCCAGCAAGAGCAAACGCGAGAGGTGGAGCGGTTCTAAGCACAATTGTTTTAAATTTTCGCTCTTCATTTCATACCGAAGTAGGGTTGAGGAGATGTTAAAGGATTAATGTAAATTTCTTAGCTGAAGTGGAAAGTGACTTGAACAAAAAGTACCAGCAAAAAAGTGTATTCCACCCAGAAGTCTTTGCCAAGGAGGATATTAAAATTTTAGCATATCTGCATTGCAGTCAAGCATAACAAGAAAAAAATGTGTATACATATAAACTGAAATAGAATGTTTTCCACTAGTGAAAGGGATTTGCACAGGTGCTGAGGGTAATTTTCTTAATTGCCATTTGCGCTTAAAATACAATAATATAATCGTTCCAGGTATTTGTGAATTAATTAGTTATGAGCGCATGCCGAAGGGGGAAAATCATTCGCAAATCCATGAATGCTTATTTGAGAAGTGAATCTAGTGCTAATGAAAGTTTCTATACTAAAGGCGTTAAAAAATGAAATAAAGAACAAAAGTTCATTACTTACGATTGCGTAAGTCATAGCTGGGGTAGTGTTTAACGTGATATAGGGGTTCGAATGGGTTGACGCATGCCCGACAGAAGGTTGACTAAATCAGTAATGATGGGAAAGCAGATGACCGCTAGCCACCCGGACGCCCTCCCAAGCGCTGATATGAGTGTTGAATATCTGGCTCTATTAATAACTAATATTTTTTTATGCAAATCCAAACAAATTGTACCTCTCGTACAAAAATTGTTTGAAGAACAGGGCTTAATTCTAAAATAAAGGTAGAGAAGAAGATGACGGAAGTCCAACTTCTGAGAAGCAGACTACTGCGAAAGAAAGAAATATTGTTATTTAAATTTAGAACAGTGAAAACGCCTATCGAGTTACACCAAAGTCTTGCAAACAAGTCACATCATGGCGCGATAACTGCTTACGCGATTTTGGTCGAGTTTAACAAAGCGCGCCAGTCGTTTCTTTCTCGCGCTAACCGGCGCCAGTTGGACACACCAAGTGAAGTCAAGTCCTTCTCCACCTGATCTTTCCAACGCAAAGGAGGCCGAGGAAGGCTACCACCAGCTGGTACCGCATCGAATACTGTCACAGCCTGAGCGTTTGTATCCATTTGGACGACATGATCTAGCCAAAGTAGCCGCCGGATCTTTATTCGCTGCGCTATGTCTATGTCCTCGTAAAACTCCCACAGCTCATCGTTCCATCGCTTGCCATATTCGCCGTTGCTAACGTGCAAAGGTCCAAAAAGTCCAAAAATCTTACGCAGAATATTTCTCTCAAACACTCCAAGCGTCGCTTCATCGGATGTCGTCACCAGGACGGGCATGATGAGAGTCTTGTAGAGTGTTAGCTTTGTTCGTCGAGGGAGGACTTTACTGCTCAGTTGCCTACTTAGTCCAAAGTAGCACGTGTTAGCAAGAGAGATTCTACGTTGGATTTCAAGGCTGACATTGTTATCGGTGTTAATGCTGGTTCCTAAATAAACGAAGTCTTTTACAACCTCGAAATTATAACTGTCAGCAGTGACGTGGGTGCCGGTACGCAAGTTCACCGATTGTTTGTTTGAAGACAGGAGGTACCTCGTTTTGTCCTCGTTCACCACTAGACCCATTCGATTTGTCCCTTTATCCAGTACTATTAAGTGCAGCTTTGAAATATAAATAACGGTCTAGTTGCGGTGGTCGCTGTAGCCGAATAAATTGGTGCGTGACCATCATTCGGAAGTGCTAAGGTTCGAATCTCCATGCATGAAACACCAAATGATAGAACAAATTTTTTCTTATAGCTTTTGCCGCTCGACAGGCAATAGAAAACCTCCGAGTGTATTTCTGCTGTGAAAAAAGCTCCTCTTAAAAAACCATTTGCCGCTCGAAGTCGGCTTAAAACTGAAGGCCCCTCTATTTCTGGAACAACATGAAGACGCACGCCACAAATAGGAAGAGGAGCATGGCCAAACACCAATACCGATGTAAGCGCCAATTATATTTATGTATGTACTTATATAATGATCTAGTTGTTGTTTTATTGCCAATCCGATTTTGGGTTCACAAAATTAAAATACGAAAACTACACTACTGTTTTTAAATTATAAGGTGATATCGGTTGTAGCTTGCAAAATCTTTGGTTATGAAGCATTATTTGTTCAATTTTTAGCGAAATGTTCTAAGCTACTATTGAATATTTTGGGCATCAAACGAGATTCCACAAATTATCTTTTAAGACTGTTTGATAAAATCCAAATTACGAATTTTTAGCACCAAGTCTTAGATTTCGCTGGCGAGCTGTTCATCCATTGATGTTGATTTCGTTCAGGCCCAGCTTTGTTTCCTTCGCTTTCTGCGTTTTCTTCGAATTGTCTATGCCACTAACAAAAGTTTTGCGCGGCATAGCTTGGTTGCCATAGGCTTTTTGTCATAATCTCAAATCTCAATATTTGAGTAGTCTTCTCAACTTGTGAAAGTTCAAAAACTTACGAGGTGTAGGTTAGGTTAGGTCCATCTTTTTTTTTGTTCAGAGGAGGTTAAATTCGAAAATATCAGAAATGTCATCAAAGGTGCCGTCACACTAGTGGTATGTGGGGCATGCTTTCTCTAACCCTATAACATTCCTCCTTTCTCGGCTGTTTCCACCCTGGGACTCCTAAAAGCATTCCATCTCAAGGTGGAGACGTGTTTATGGCCTTTAGACGCACCTAATTACGCTATCGATAGCCTACATTGCTTTGTGACCAATGCGGCATCGGAAAATTGCAATATCGTTACCCGATATCGAGTTGTCGTCGTTTTGGGTTCGCCTTGAGGCTGTATCTCATGCGTGCGTGCTTGTCGTCTGTTCGCGAATACAGTCTCCCCCAAAGGAGATCTGTTTCAAAATGGCTTCTTTGGCCGACGCATCTGTTGTGTGTTCTATTCGCTTTGCTTCCGCGAAGTTAAGTCAATCTGGCTCGTCCGAATAGATCACACACAGACCACCAGGGTTTGTAGTGCTACCAGAGTTGTTGGAGTCGCTTTAAACACTGTTCGTCATACATATCTGTGTGAACTTTAATAAACAGTTTAAACTTTTGTCAGCAACATCCTTCAGGGATGAAAAGTATACCGATTCCAGGCAATTGTAATGAGTTCTGCTTATAGCAGGACAGTGGGAAAGTAGGTATTCTGACGTATGCCTTTCTTCTTCACAAAAGTTACACGCGACAATGTCCCGTCAGTATTCCAACCAATATTTTACATTTCTTCCTCGAACTGTTATTTTATATTTCTTCCTTGGGAGTGATAGAATAAAGTTGGTTGCTTTCGCGTTGCTGGTTCGTAGCATTATTTGGACAATCCGGGATGTCGAGGCTTCCTTTATTGACGGTGTTTCAGAGTTAGTTCCTTGTCTGGTAAAGTCTAGTGTTCAAAACTGTTATATATGTATATATGTTCGACGTGCTCATCCTAGGCAAGTGATTGCGTGCCTTACCAATGACTCTCTATTTCTCTCTCCCTCTATTTTCTCTCAATTCTCTCATTTCCTTCTACTCTTGTGTCCTGGTATCCAGTAGAGTTTGACCTATATATTCTTGTGGAGGTCGTGCATTTTGGATCTAGAGTGTTGCACGTATTCTGAGCTAGTCACTACAGCCATTATTGCTTTAATAGCAGGTTGACTATCGATGATGATGGTGGTGCGCGTGTTCCGGGGAGTAAATGCTAACGCTAATTCAACTGCTTTGGTTACAGTATAGATTTCAGCTTGAAATGTGATACAGTGATTAAGAAGCCAGAAAGTCTAATTTGACTTCAAGGTTAATGACATTATTGCCAACCTAAAAAACAAAAAATCAAAGATCCCGCATTTCTTAAATTCAAAATTTCGTCTTCCTTCTTAGACACTTGGAAATTTCAGACTTTAAGGAATAATAGCCGAAGGTCCCCCCTGCATTTACAAATGTAAAACAGCAGCACACATCGAATTAGTCAAAATGTAATACCTCCTCACTCAAATTAGCAAACTTTAATGTAATTTTCTGTAAACTCTTTCCACAGCTTCAAAAACTCTACGATTCACAGCGCAATCAATCAAACTATAAACCACGGCCATGTGCGCGCATAATCATCCATTTCCAATGCAAATTACAGAACATAATGAAGAACGAGAGCAACAACAACAAATATGTTCGAAATATGAATGAGTAATAAGTAATTGAGCATAGCTGACATTTTATTATTAGTATTTCTGTTATTTTCGAATACTTTTCCATGCAGTTGAGCGCGCGCAATAAGGGCGCGTGACCATTTAGCCGGCAGCGCTACGCTTAACAAGCAACTAAAAATCTTTCAACTAAAATCTTTCAGTTCAAATTACGCCCTTCACTGCTGTAAAATCGGCAAAACTGGTGTTCAAATCAGCAACGGCAAAAGCTACCACCAAAAAAGTATTACGAATGCTTTCACTCACACTCGCACCTTCATTTCCCAACCCTCAACCGCCCACCCCACCTTCGCTTGCTCATCAGCACCGAGCACATCAATTTTCATTTGATTATAATGAGCCTGGGGTATCATTTGCTTTGGCTATTTTTCAAATCCCCTTGACCCATCACATTTGTACGCAGGCCAGGGGAACGTAATGCGTATTCCATCATTTGCTACAGCGCCCATGAGCTTGCTGGCAACTCGCTTGCTCTGATGAGCCATTGCTGGCTGATGAGTTCGTTGGTTGCTTGGTTGGTTGGTTGGCTGGTTGGCTGGTCAAAATCATTAATAAGCAAATTCCGAAATCTCCATCACCATTTCACAGCGGGCATACGTGAAGAAGGAGTGAGTAATTTCCCACTGAAAAGTGAATGCGTGAGTTTTGTTCGGTCTTCTTGATGTTGCATAAAACATTTAACATCAATTTGAGACACCTTCAACCCCACAATTTGCCAACGCAACAAATAAGTTCACAGTCTTGCTTTCCTCCTGTATGTACATAGTCTAGGATGTCTCAAACTTACGCCCGTCAGACCGGCAATCTGGCTAGTGGGGTAGTCGCAGTCAAGCCAAGATGATGTTGGCCTCTAGTTAAACAAAGTGCAAAACATTCATCTTTACCCAAAGCACTAAACGAGATAAATGAGAAATGTGAAAATGAAACATCACCTTTGCTCTTCATTGTCGTTCTCATCCTAACTCCTCATTCTGACACTTCGCTGCAACAAGATTTCAAGGAAGCTACTACTTCAGTTGTGGTGGCAGTGGAGTGCGGCGAATATAGCTGAAGCTAAGTATTTAGATACTCAATAGCTGCCCTCGTTGATGTCGACATTCTCATTGCCTTGGCAAAGCTTATTGCGGCTACTTGGACTGTACCTTTGCCTTTCATTGCTGGCTGCTACATCAGCCAAAGGAAGACATTGACGGTAGAGCTTTGAGAAACCGCCGAAAGGGAGTTCAGTTCGTGGGTTAACTGACACCAACGCGGGGAACGCAACGGCAAGGCCAAATGTGAAATGTGCAGTCATGAAGCATATGAATGTGCAACACCTCAAAGAACAGAGTTCGGCACAGAGCTCAAGTCCATTCGTCGTCCGCTTCGCCGTTTGCCCGTTTGCCCTGTTGTTCACAACTTCGCCATTTGCCGTCTTTAACTACTCTGCCACGTCTCACATTGCAACATGACGAATGATTTGAGCTTTTGGATAACATTTTAATATCGGTTTATAAGCTTGTACGGTATTTCCCACTTCACACTCTCGCTGCAGCGTGCGCCCAGTTTTCCAATTTGCCTCCAGTCGTTGTAGAACAACCGTACAGATAATTTGCTTTTCTCTTTATTTCTCTTCACATCATTCGCCTGTGTATCCATTAGGTTAATGGGCACTTCAAACGAAATTAAGATAAATTGATTAAAATTAAAAAGACAGCTGGACAAATGCGGTTAGCTAACGCCAATACACAGCATCCGCAAAGTCTTCCATATTTTCCACATTTCAATGTTGCCCACAAATGGCAAATGGTTCAGTGCGTTCACTTGTGCGGAGGGAGTAGTGCCAGTCCTTTCTCATTGTGTCTCTATGTGTATTGGTGTGAGTTTGCTCCATTTGTATCCTATGCTGGTCACCTTCGCCCCGGATGCGGAAACATCAACGGAAGCTATTTGGTTTGCTTTTAATGAAGTGCACTTCGCACAAAATCGCCGCGTAGATTAAATGTTTAATTTGCATTTCGCAATCGCAGGGCAATGGAGGAAAAAAATTGAAACGCTGCAGTGGTCACAAAGGGTGTGGTAATAGCTCCTAAGGTGAATTGAATCAGTGAGGAAAAATTGCGAGATACTTTTTCTAATTAATTTTCACAATAGCCAAGCGTCACTTTTGCAAGGTGGATTTGAAAGTAAAAAGAAAACAAAAATTAAGAAGCTAATCAAATATAATAGCAAACAAACGGAATATGCAACAACTTTTTTAAGTAAACGATATTAAAAGAGAGCACAAACAAGTTGTTGGATATTTTGTCTTTTTAACTTCTATACGTTCTTGGTATAAAGTTTTTGTCTGACAATGCCATTGGAAAAAATTTTCAAGCATATTTTAACCCCCTAGTGACTTTTCACATGCCATTTTATTAAAGCTATCTAAAAACCGGGTCTAAATGACCCTTTATTCAGAGAGCTAGAGCTAATGGGGGAAAAAGTCTTATAAAATTATTCCGCGCAAAAATTTAGTATAAGTATCCAAACTATATATTTCGCTTCGATATGAGCTTTAGCCCCTTTTCACTTTTTCTAAAAACATTGAGGCAAAAATTTGCAAAACTTAACATATCCGTAAAAGAATTTCAGCAAACAGGTTTGAAGGTTTTACTAGTTGGGTCCAAAAATATTGTTTTACTGTGTATGGAAATCCGAGAAAAAGAAAGATACTAAAATTATAGTTTCACCAAGGCTTCCAGAAAGCTCTTTCACGTTGAGCAGCTTCATTAGCAGTGAATTTATTTATTATGGATATCTTAGTTCATTATAATCACACTGTCCAATACTGATTACTCAGCACGAAAAAATGCTAATAATTGTGAAAGAGGATGTCTGAATTCCTGAATCAACTCTGCGAATACGTAATGTCTTCAAGAAGCTAAGAATTTTTTGTACGAAGACTTAGGATAGGGTAAATGGCTACCCACGCGAGGGGGTCTACTTGGACAAAGAATCAAAATTCGTCTGCTGTGTTACCATACAGGGAGCAGGGAAAGGTCAAACAAAAGAAAAAGAACCAAACAGGTGGAAAAAGGCAGAAGGGGCTTTGGATTAGAGGATGACGATTGACAGTGGTTACATTTGTATTAACCATTTCAAGCTATTGATGGAATTCACCAGGTGTATGATATTTAAACAGTCAGCGTAACGTTAAGCGCTAGAATAGGAGTGCCACGAAACGGTCCACTGATTTCAATAAGGGCAAAAGGGCAAACCTTTGTACCCTCTCCAACTTCTTAACTAATCCCGTCCTTTTCAGCGAGTTCGACCAGATAAGGACGTGCAACAAAACTGTCCTTATAATTGTGTTATGTAGCCAAAAAGTAACTTTAGACGAGAGACTCCTCCTCTTGCCGATAGCTTCCCTACATCCATACAAGGCGACTGTTGCCTTGCTAATTCTCTCCTCAATCTTAGACTTCTACGTTAACCCTCTGTCAAGAATAACTTCAGTGTATTTCATCCAGTCAGAGATCACCAACAGAGCGCCCGCTATTAGGGGAGAAAGGCTTTAGGTATTTTATATTCCTCGCAAATAAGACGAGCTTCGTCTTCAAAGCCTTTATCAAGAGACCGCAATATGCGGTCCGTTTCAGAACTAGATCTAGATAACCACGCATCAGTTCCATCAGAGTATCTAAAAACTTTCTTACTCCTAGCAGCCTCTCCTTCTCAGCTCCTCTATCAAGTCGTTAAGCACAACACCCCAGAGAGTGGCGAGATAACATCTTTCCCTTGCCGACGGACAGAGGCGCAGCCTCACTCTGCCACGACTCTGTATCGCTAACCATTTTGTGAATAAGGGTGGCCGCTTAGCCAAATTTGTTGGTGCGTGACAACTATTTGGAGTTCAGAGAGAACGTAGGTTCGAATCTCGGTGAAATATCAAAATGAAGAAAATCATTTTTCTAAAAGCGGTCGCCCCTCGGCAGGCAATGGTAAGCGTCCGGGTGAATTTTTGCCCCGAAAAAGCTTCTCATGAAAAATATTTGCCATTCGCAGTCGGCTTAAAACTGTTGGTCCCTCCATTTTGTGGAGCAACATCAAGACGCATGGCAAAAATAGGAGGAGGAGCTCGGCGAAACATCCAAAAAGGGTGCATAGGACAATTATATATATACACATATATTTTTTGGGTAGGCCTAATAAGTTTGGTTCCGATCGCTAGTTTTTCTATAGACCTGGCGATCGCCTCCGAGAGCACATTGTTAAAAGCCCCCTTATTGTCTAGTAATTCGCCTACAGTGAACTCTTTCTGAGAAAGGGACACCTCGATACCTTAAGTAATAGTACGTCTGCCAAAGAAAAGCCAATATCCAATAGACACATACGACTACGGTTATGGTTGCGGCGTTATGTTGGAGCACCTACTTATATATTTTGTAATTTTTTACAGTGATACCCATATATTTGATCTGAGCAGCTGATTGCTATGGTTACGGTTATGGCTAAGGTACGCCACCACTAGTCGCAGCTTAAGGTTGAGTAAAAAAATTAAAATTCTAAAGCGCTTTGCTGCGACTTCTGCTGCTAATGGCATTTAACCACCATCCTCAAGAGAATGTCTTCAAGCTACGATCGACCTCTAAAGCAACCTAAAATCCAGTTGAAGCAACGTCTGTCTCTAGCAAAGACCGCCCAAACCGCTGCAAGTAGGATTTTTCGAAAACGTAACTACGGGGTTTTCTGTTAGATTCTGCTTAATCTATGAAAATGCATTTTGTTGAAATGAATGCTCAGGTGAACATTAATCCCTTCAAGGGTAGAGGAACATGTTCGCTCCACCGATGGACTGCATTGTTTGCTTATTGCTTGAGCAGTGTAATCGCAGACGGGTATAGTTTGATTATATCTTTGTAAGATTTTTGAGTCAACAGCAGCTGTAAGGCATTAACCCTTTTAAGGGCAAATTTTACTAGTTGGTAGTCTAGCGTAGTTACACTAGCCTGCCTTCACAGAGGCTGTGCGTTCGAATCCCACCTAAAGCACGGTCCTCGCACTTTTCGAAATTTACCTACATACTTTCCCTATTTCTAACAAACAAAAAAACAAATTCCATTCCTCAACCCCAAAAACTTATCCTTTCCAACCTTATTCCCGCACAATAGTCTGCGCATTATTTGCATTGTGGCTGCTAAAATAAGCAAAAAACAAAGAAAAACACACAGTTACGCAATGCATCAGTGGCGCCAGCAAGAGGAAGCGGGCGACCGCGGTAATAGCGCAGAAACACAAAATTAGCGAAGTCCTCAACCATCTGTGCGATCCTTCTGGCAGAAAAGTAAGAGACACAGTTGGCGCTCCAAGCAGTAAGAAGGCGTTGTTCCTAAGCAGCGACCGGTGGGCATCCCCACTATTTAGGACTGATAGCGGCAAGCTATGCTCCCGAGTGGAATGAACAAGGAAACAAAAAAAATATTATATATTAGTTTGTAATTCCTTCAACTCTGAAGTTTCTAGAGTCAAGTTAGGTTAGGTCAGGAACTGAGTTCTAAACAAATGAGTTCTGTAATTTGAATTATTGATTTATGAAGTGCGATACCTGAAAACTTAAGAGTAAATTTTGATTGAGTTTGGTTAAAATTGCATGATTTACGTCTGTTAAATTGAGTTCACCATTTCCAATTTTGAAACTCAGTCTTAGATTTAAGTTCAGCGGTCCTATAAACTGCATGAAACGAGGCACCCAACTATGTGAATTATAAAAAAAGCGTTTGCACTGAAGGAGTGTAAGCATTTCAATTTAAATTTGTCCACATGGAAACTCATTTTTTGCCATCTCTGAAAAGTTATCTATTGTTATCAACGAAGTTTTCTTGGATGAGATTGGGATTTCTCAATATCAGCACTCACAAACAGTTAAGTTATTTGATGATCAATTGTAATTTTTTACAAAAACATTTCGCGCTCATCGCATCTTTTATAATTTCATAATAACTAAAAGAGTTGAAGGTTGATCAAACAGCAGACAGCTGCTGTTATAGCCAAGCGTGCAGCATGCCACCAAAATAAAGTGCGCGTGCAACAGAATACAAGCGCATATTTTGCAACACCTTGATATGTGTTTGTGATTGGCTCTACAGTAATTTTAACATCGTTTATGCTTCCACTAAAATGACGAAATTTCAATTACTTTCACTACAGTGAACAACCGATTAAAAGCAAAGCATTGCGAAGAGCGAAACCACGAAAGAGTGACGCAGAAGGTCACTAAAAATGACGAAATATACGGACCTTATTTGCTGAAACATTCACACATATATACAATGATACAGCTTCTGTTGCAATGGCATCATTAGTGCGCCACGTGATAGTCAAACGTATTTAGAGATATGTAGGTAGGTAACCATAAACAGTACGCGCTCGCATAATTGGGCAGCGGCGGAAAAAAGCTTAATTCCAATTCGTTATTAGAAAAGTGGACTTGACGTGAATAGATGTTCACCCGATTATAAAGGATTTTCCAATAAGAGGTGTTATTTGGATAGTCACAGAAAAATGCTATTTTTAATATAAATGATCGGATGTTTATTTCATTAGAAAGAGAAAGGTATGCCGTTAATAGTGGAAAATAAAATCAGGCAAATGACCACCACGACCACGCTTACAGGACAATATCCTTTTCATGAAATTTTCCATAACCGAATTGCAAAGTGGCTGCCCTACGTCCCCGATAGCCTCACGAATTCCATCTTCTAGGTTTTGAATCGACCCTGAACTGTTGGCGTAGACCTTCAATTTCATGTGGCCCCAAAGGAAAAAGTCACAAGGTGTTAAATGACAAGATCTTGGTGGCCAATTGTGATCACCTCTTCGCTCTTCGAGAGATAACACAGCCCGGAAACTTTTCCCCTAAAAGATCAATGGGTTTGTGGCTTGTGTGGCACGTAGCGCCGTCTTGTTGCAAATAAACGTTTTCCAGATCAATACCAGCCAATTCCGGCTATAAAAAATCGTTAATCATGTCTCGATAGCGCAATCCTATTCAAAATAACACCTGTTATTGAAAAACCCTTTATATCCAAATTTATAAAATACGTTTATATTATAAATATACTTTTCCGTATGCCGCTTTGTTATATTCATTGGGTTCTCATACAAGGAAAAAGCTTAATTAAACAAAAATGTACCCTTATGAAGATAATTAGTTGGCCTGCTTATAAATATTATTATTAGCTACTGCGCACTTTGCCCATAGAAAAGGAAACTAATTCGGAAAGTCTGCCTACAACAACCAAAAATAGTAGAAAAAATACAAAAAAATCGCCGAGTGACTGAAAGAGATTTAGTAGAAGTCTTATGCAGCTCAATGCGCAGTGTTAGCAATATCTTGACAGAAGTATTGGGTTTCAGAAAGCTGTGCTCACATTCGCTAACATTGGAGCAAAACGGCATTTGAATGCGACTTTCTGAGCAACATTGACAGCGTTTTCGAATGGACAAAGTGGATTTTGTGAGTCGTTTCATCACTATGAATGAGACTTAGGTCTTCCACCAAGATCGTGTATCAAAACAAGAGGCTAAAGAGAAAAGGTTCAGAACCTAGCTTAGCATCAGTTCTTTTGGGATGCGAAAGGAATTTTGTTTGTGGACTACTTGCAAGCTGATAAAACAATAAAATCGGAATATTATTGTGACCCTTTAGACCAACTGAAGGAAAAAATGCATGAGTGTTTTTCTTATCGAACCGCATAACTTAACCTGTTAAGCGATTCGTTTTTCCTAGACAGCTCGATTTACTGTGCTGAACTAATTTCAAGCGAAGACTGTCGATGTAAAACTGGTTTTCAGCCATATATTGAACTCACCGTGCGCGTTGGCTGAATGATTATGATAACGATTATAAGGAAATTCAGTGTTCATGCTTACTTTATAATGTCAAAATAATAGCGAAATTCTCGTTTTTTGCTTAACTTTAAATTTCATAGCAAATGCAATTTCCTTTTTCGGCATGACGCACATATACGACATTAACTAAAAACTGAACTTTTGAAATTGACGCATATATACGACATAATCACTTAACAGGTTAATGAACAACCTGGTATTTGCAAGCAATGTACGGTATATACCTATGAAATGAGACTTTTCGCGATTAGTCCATAGATGTCGCTAGGAGTATTTTTAAACCTTCCAAAATGCCTAATTTTTTCGTCTGTCATCTGTCAACAATATTCAGTTCATTGTTTGTTACGTTTCATACAACAATGCATTTTTGTCGCTCTTAAAAATGTCGAATTTCGTGCCTTCAAACTACGATTTGCGGACATCGTTGATTTTCTGTTATCAATTGAAGAAAAGCGCTTCTCCAGCTCATCAAATGATTATAGAAGCTATGGTGGACTTGCTCTGAGTAGAGCACAGTGCTTCAGGTGGTTTGAGAAATTCCGAAGTGGTGATTTTAGCGTGGAGAACGAGGACCGTGACCGGCCACCGAAAAGGTTTGAGGACGCCGAATTGCAAGCATTGTTGGATGAAGATGATGGTCAAACGCATGAAATTATGGCAGAGCAGTTGGGAGTGACCCAAAAAACGGTCGGAAGATGGGTGCCGCATGAACTGACTGAAAGGCAGCAAGAGAACCGAAAAACCACTTGTGAAATGCTGCTCTCCCGGTTCAAAAGGAAGCCTTTTTCTCATCGAATCGTCACGGGTGATGAAAAATGGGTGTATTTCTCCAATTCCAAGCGTAAACGATCGTATGGTCCGCCTGGCCACAAGCCAAAAACAACGGCCAAACCAAATCACTTCGGCCGCAAGACAATGCTGTGTATTTTCTGGGATCAGCGTGGTATGTTTGGTACGAGCTATTAAAACCAGGTGAAACAGTTGACGGTGTACGCTACCAACGACAATTGGCCGATTTGAACAGCGCTAGAATATAACGCCCAGAATATGCCGATCGGCGTCACAAAGTAATTTTTCTTGATGACAATGCACCACCACATGCGCCGCCACATCGAACAAGAGCGACCCGGGAATTGGTGGAGACGTACGATTGGGAACCGCTGGTGCATGCAGCTTACTCACCAGACTTGGCGCCTTCTGATTATCATTTGTTATCATCGCTGGGCCACACACTTTCTGAGCAGAGCTTCAATTCCCACGAAGAAGCCAAAAAATGGCTCGATGGTTGGTTTGCGGCCAAAGACGGCCAATTTTTTTGGCGCGGCATCCACAAATTGCCTGAGAGATGAAAAAAATGTGCCGCTGGCGATGGCTATTATTTTGAAGATTAAATTTGTAACCATTTTTTGTTAATAAACGTTTGAAATTGAAGAAAATTTCTCATTTCATAGGTATATACATGGGACGCACAATTGCGTGCTCTACTGTACGTGCATATGTATGCAGAAATTATTATGCGTTTTTTATATTTGCATCACTACAATAATACGTGTGTATGGTTGTGCTCTTTTATTTTTTTCATGGCTAAAGTGGTACACTGTGGCGTATACACAACCAACTCATTCACTAACGTCTCGTTTCGTCTCGTTCAGCTCTGCTATTTATAATTTGTAGCAGACACATTAATCAAAAAATTGTTTCCCATTGTTGTGGCTGCACGCACGACGAAAAGCCAATAAACACACACACACACACATAGATATTTTATATTGTAGATATTTATACCAAGTAGGCAAATTGCGGCAGAGTCAATAAACAAAAGCAGTGGCATTCACTTACTAAACCACTTTATAAAATTGTTGACACGGAGATGGACACTTTTGGCGCGTGTGAGTTATTTGTGTGAATTATTTTTTCATTTACTTATTTATTTTTTATTTATTTAGTATAAGTTGAATGTGAACAAGAAATTATTATAGCGAAATTAAATAATTATTAACAAATTAAATAAATATGATTTTATAAAAAATGAAAAAAAAATTTTATTAAGACAACTTGAAGCAAAGAAAAGCCAAAGTTTAAAAAAGAGAAAGGGAGAAAGTAAGAATCTGTTGAAAGTTATATACTGCGAATATGGCTATTGCAACCACAACAGCCGTTAATGGGGCTGGCGAGAAAATATAATAATTTTGCATTTGCTTTTTTTCCTTGTTCACTCCTCTCGGAAGCATAGGGCCTCGACAAGACTCTTTCATCGCACACGGTTCTGTGCTGTTGTTGTTGTTGTTGAAGTGGTTGAGTATTTCCACTGCCAGCACCACTTTACTACCACCGCCCTCGTATGATGATGTTTTTTTTTGTTTTGTTCTAAGTCAGATCCATTTAGTGAGGTCCAAGTATAGCAGCAAATTCTTTATCTCGATGTCTGAGATCTCATTAATTTGCCGCAAGAAAGGCTTACCAAAGGAGCGGAGTCGCGCCCTAGCTAGCCCTGGACACTCACATAAGTAGTGGAAAAGACTTTCCTTCGCACCTTCCGCTTGACAGCTTCTGCAGATAGGATTGAAGGGTAGGTTGAGTCTAGCTGCATGATCGCCTACTTTCCAATGGCCTGTAAGGGTTGCAAGGGTTGCAGTGGTGCGTGAGATGTTTGGCAGAGAGCATCCTAACATGTGGTACGTCCTTTGGATTTTGTATGACGGCCATGTGTTTTTTTTATAACGCATGTATCTAGTTAGCTGCTTCCGTCTTCTTTTGGCTAAAGCATGATAGTGTGAAGCAATGGATGCTTTAAATGTGTTGAGTCGGGTGGAGACTGCCACTGCCTCTGCTATTTCTAGTGTCGAACCTTTTCTTGCTAGCTCATCCGCTATCTCATTACCCCGTATGTGACCCTATGACCGAGAACCCATATCAGAGTGATTTCAAGCCAATGGCTAAGCAACTCCAGGTCCTCTCTACCCTGTAAGACTGTAAGACTAGTTTGGATGACATGGAGTTGTAGTCTGAGGCCTTTATAGCTGCTTGACCATCTGAGAAGAGAGCTACTCTTGCACCAATTTCCTTGTAGAGTTTTAGTGATTTACATGCTTCTCTGATCGCTAACAGTTTTGCCTGGAACACGCTGGCAGAGTCAAGAAGACGAATTGACTGAGATAGGTTGAGTGGCTCCGAATGGAAGCCAGCTCCCACACCACAGTTCTTCTTAGAATCGGTATAGATTTCGATGTTGTATCTTCCAATCACCTTCCCTTTGCTCCATTCGGCTCGCGGTGGAAAACGTACCATAAAGTATTTCTTGAAGTTAGACTGTGTAGTCTGATCTGTTTTTGAGCAGCGAGCAGTTTTTGAGAGGAGGATCTTACTGTTAACGTACGTCCTTGCTGTCCAGCTTCCTATGGCTCTGAGTCTCACCGCGCTGCAAGTAGCGATTGTTTTTTATATGTAAGTCTAATGGTAATAGATGTGTTAGTACATTGAGCGCTCCAGTAGGACTGGTGCTAAGCACTATTGTGGTTAAGATACACTCTGTTCTTTGTATCTTGTTCAGCATAGTTTTGTTGTATTTCTTTTCTGTTGCAGGCCACCAAACTAGTGCCGCATATGTTAGTATCGGCCTTACAATGGCTGTATAGGAACAATTGGAAAGTTTTGGTTGGAGACCCCATTTTTCACCTAACTTTCTCTTACACATGTAAAGTGCTATATTCGCTTTCTTTACCCCGTATTCTACATTGGACTTACAGCTGAGTTCGGGGTCTAGGGTAACCCCTAGGTTTTTTGCCTGTTGGGTTAGCGTGAGACTAACGCCGTTCAGTTTTTGGGAGATAAAAGTTTGATACCTTGGTTTTCTTAGTGAATAGTATCAGTTCAGTTTTCGTCGGGTTTACACTTAAACCACAGTCCGTGACCCAATTGCTGAGTAATACCAGAGCTCTATCCAAAATCTCACTGATTATGGTTGGAAACATTCATGAAACCATAAGCACTAGGCCGGGTCGAACTTTTTAGTTTCTTTTCTCATGTAAAGGCCAAAAATGGTGATATTTTGAAATGATTGTATGAGGAACCCACCAGGGGAGTTCCAGTTCAAAGTCGGGGTCGGTCATACATTTGGACTCGATTGGAGCACTCTAAATGGGTCAAAGTGGGATTTTTCGTTCGATCCAAATTGGGGGACATCAAAATTCGTTTTAGAGGTTTGGTTCCTTCGGCAAAGTTTCTTATTTTGATCCCTAGAATACGATTTTCACAGAGCAATGAGCGATTTTTAAATCGATCCGCCCTAATAAGCACTGTGCTGTAGTGTTTGCACCGTCCCATGAGATGTCGGCACCTGCTAGTGTTTTTTGGTCGACCGCGACCTTGCTCCCAGTTGCGGGTTCCACTCCAACGCCATTCTCGTGAGCTGGTCCAGCACTAGTCCTGTAACAGTCCGATCCTCTACAGTCGGTTTCTATGCCTTACCTGCTGGCAAAACTTGTTATTATTATTAGTATTTTTTATTGTTGTACAGTCGCAACTAAGTTGCTGCCGCATTCATGGCGAAGTTGCTGTTAGCCAGTGCTGCCAATGGTGCCACAGCGTATGACGGCGGTGTAGTGGTCGTTTCGGCGGAGGTGCTGTAGATGGTGTTGGCGAGATAGTGTGCACGTATAGTTGTTGTTGTTGTCGTTTTCATTATTTTTCATTTATGTAGTTCTATTGCAGCGCGGGTCTGTGCCTTTCTTGCTGCTGTTACAGTTGTTTTTGTTGTTGTTGTTATTAGTGGTGATGGCGGTGATGGTTCATCAAGTGCTGGTGAAGGTAATTTAAATGTCAGCGGAAGTGTTTTCGGGCGAGTGCTGTCTCCGGTTTTCAACCGATTTTTTCCGTTGTATGCGCATGTTGCATGTGCCACGTACACATCGACACACACACGCATAAGTATGTATGTATGCAACTAACAGAAGCACAATATGAGCACATTTGTCCGCTTGTTGCTTTGGTTATGGTTATTGTTGGTTTTTGTCATTTCTCCACCTTCTCCTTTCTCGTTCGCTCGCTCTCAGGCGCTCGAGCGCACTCCCAACGCACACTCACTTTCATACATCTACATGCGCATCTCTCTGTATGTACGCATGCTGCCATATTTTTTTGTTTTTGTTTTGTTTTTTGTTTATTAGGTGTATGTGTGCGTGCATGTCTTTTTTGGTGTTTGCCTTTTTTGGCCGCATGTTGGGGCATGCAGCATGAAAAGCAATTATTGCTACCATTTTGTAATTAAAATTGCATGCCGTTGTTGTTGTTCATGTTCACTACTTCGTTTGTCAGCAGCCACAGCTGCATGCATATAAATGTATATTACACTCACACATACACAACTACTAACGAACAAGCGCGTCATGGCGCTTTTTATGTGCATTTGTGTGAATGATTTTTTAATTTTATATAATTTTTTTTATCTGGCATTTCATTTGCCTGTTGGCTTTTGTGTTTTTGTTATTTATTATTTGGCTTTTTTGCATTCATATGCGCATCTATGAATCAAACTTCTCATGTCATTTGCTTAATCGATAAATGAATCGCAAAGTGTTGAAGGCGTAAATTTATGGTCACAAATTCGCAAATGTCAAATGTATGTGTGTGTGTATGTGTGTGGCACATTTGTAAGTGTGAGCTCGCATTATAAATGTGCGTTGAAAAAGTGTTAATTTTATTTTAGATTTATTGTTCTCATTGCCTTTTAGTTAAATTCTGTTTGTGTGAAATCTATCTGGTGTGGCTTATCTATTGTAGTACTTGAATTATCTCATTTTTGTTCGGTTATTCCAAATTATTTTTGTATTTATATTTAAATGCGAAGTACCTGTAAAGTGTTCCATCTCACATAAAAAAATTAAAGTTATGGTAAACTTTTCTATTGTATAAAATTGGTGTTTTGGAAGTTTGAGTATATCGCCATAGACTTCTTTAAGTCAAACATTTCCGGTTGGTTTTCAATTTCTTTTTACCTTTTTTTAACATACTCTTTAGCCTCTTGGTTAAGTTTCAATTTATTATTTTTGAATTAAAATTACAACTGAGCGAATTTTATAATTTTGAGATTTATTCAATTTTGAAAATTTTGATAGATATAGTCTTGGCATGTTTACAAAACTGACAAAAATATATTTTCTTCACATAAATTAATAAAATAAAAAATATTAAATTTTGTTTTCCAAAATAATTTTTTGTAAAATGTATGTTTTAGCTTAAAATATTAAAACCACAATTTTTTAAGGGGCTGGGGATAGTCAGAATTAAAAAGAAATTGAATTTTTTTTATACATTTTCTTAAAGTATAATATCTTAAAAATACTACGTGAAAATTTGAAGTGAATCCGACAAATACTTGTCGAGTGATTCAACAATTAACAAAGTAAGCTGCTATGACGGCTAAAGAACTAACGGGAGATTTTTTAGCTATTATCTTTTTAAACAGTTGGTTTAAACAGCTGACGCACGTTTCGTGTTTTGTTTCACTGTCAAACATCTTCAATTTGGTCGATAATTTAACCATGAGTCGTCTTGCAAACGAACAACGCTTGCAAATCATTGAATTTTATTATAAAACTTCGTGTTCTTTAAGAAAGTTTAAAGCCGAAAAATTGTGTTCAGCGACGAAGCTCATTTTTGGATCAATGGGTATGTAAATAAGCAGAATTGTCGATTTTGTAGTGAAGATCAGCCAGAAGAATTGCAAGAGCTACCAATGTATCCAGAAAAGGTCACAGTTTGGTGCGGTTTATAGGCTGGAGGTATCATTGGACCGTACTTCTTCAAAGATGCTGCAAATCGTAACGTAACTGTGAATGGTGAGCGCTACCGTGAAATGATATCCAACTTTTTTTGCCCAAAATGCAAGAGCTTGACTTGCATGGCATGTGGTTTCACCAAGACGGTGTCACATGCCACACAGCACGCGTAACAATGGACTTGTTGAGAGGCGAGTTCGGTGAACATTTTATTTCACGTTCGGGACCTGTCAATTGGCCACCCAGATCGTGCGATATAACGCCTTTAGATTATTTTTTGTAGGGCTATGTTAAAGCTCATGTCTATTCAGACAAGTCTGCTTCAATTAACGCATTGGAAGACAACATTGAAGCATTTATTTGTGAGATACCGGCCGAAACATTGGAAAGAGTATGCCAAAATTGGGCTAAGCGGATGGGCCATTTGAAGCGCAGTCACGGTCAACATTTGCATGAAATAATCCTCAATTCCACATTAAATTATATGGACTGTACTATCGATTTAAATAAAAATTTCATGCATTTTTCTGAATGTTACGTGTGTTTTTTTGAAAAACTTTCCCATAGCTCTTAAAAAATCACCCTCTACTATTTGTTATAGCCTTCGATATGCCAAAAACGCCTGTTGAACGTGCAAGAGAATACCGAGCTCGGAAAATATTGTCGAAACAAGAAAAACCGCCAGCGCAAACAGCAGCACAACGCAATGCAGAAATTAAGAAGTTTCACTTCAAATATGCGCACATAGTGCGGCTGGCTTTTTTTAATTCTTATTTATTATTATTATAATTATAATTATAATTATATAATTTATTGTAAGCTACCCAAACGTGCGTATTTATGCCTCAGCAAAAAAAAGAAACAAATTGTTGGTTTTTTGTGTGAATACTTTCCAATCTGTGCACCCACAGAGATTTTGGCCTATACTTAAAAAGGTATAAGCAGGTCAAATGGTGAAAAGTTGTCATGATAACCAGTAGCGCCATCTGAGTTTGAGCAAAATATCTTTCTTAGAGTTAACATAGTTTCATCATCACAGCAACAGTTTTCTCCAAATATTATATGTACTACATTGCAAATCATTCACGCAGCCCTTGCATAGCTCGCTACAATTTTGCTCTTCCAACTGCAGTTCTGTTCAACGAATTAAGTTCGGATGGAGTTTCTGTTTCAATTTACTATTGTGAGTACACCTTCTGAGGCTACCAATGGCTTATAGTCTACATAAGCTTTTATAAGTGCATAAGTTTTCAACTCAACACAACAGCAACAGCATAAGAAGGACACAATGAACACCCCACACTTTTATATTTTAGAGGTAATTATCAGCGTCGACTGCTCCTTGCAGCAGTAACGAAAAAGCAAATTTCGTAATAAGAACAATATATAGGATTTTTACCACTACTTGCGTTCACCCAACAGAGAAATATCCACTTGCAAGGTTTGGAGTTGTATTTGAAGGGCTTGAGCCAGGACACTTTGTTGCGGGAATAATGTGCTGATCAAGTGAATATAGGAGTATGAAATTTTATGTTTTATTTAAATTTTCCTTTTAGCAATAAGCCGAAGGCCCTGGTAGCCAGCGCTGTAATATTATAAGTGTAATAATTATTAATTAGTTGTTACTCTTTCAAATAGATAAATAAAAAAAAAAATTCCCGGCTTGAGCTCAACTTAATATTTATATTAGTTTTTTAACAATTTTCTGGTGTCACCCCCTGACGATTGCAGTTCACCCAGTAATTCAACTACGAAGTGCTAATAACTTGAACGAGTTAAGCTTCGAGATGCTGTTTTGACAGTAGAACGCGGCCGACATAAACACGATTGAAAATTGTGGGTCTATCTAACAATGGAAGAGTATCAGTAAAAACATAAAACAGTAAAAATAAAAAAATAAAAAATATTTACGATGTGTAAGAAAAGCAATTCAAATGTTTGTGTAGTGAAAAAAGCAAAATTGCGTTCTTGATATGCCAGAAAACTGGATTGAAGTGTAACGGGAGGAGGGTGACAAAGTATGCATCAACCCTTTCGACGGGAATTTCAAATATTTAGAAGGCGGAAGTCATTTCAATGGAACCAATTATAAAGATAGCTGAATTCAGTGGCAAAGCAAAAAAGCAATAACTCCAGTCTTTTAGTCATACTACTGTGGGCAAAAAGTTAGGTGAATTTGGTTGTAAAATGAAAAATCTTTATTTATTCTTGTAAATCAATTTCATCCCCTTCAAAATAATCCACTCTCGATGAAATACACTTATGCCAACAAGAATAAATAAAGATTTTTCATTTTACAACCAAATTCACCTTACTTTTTGCCCACAGTAGTAAGCCCCAAACGTTCTTTTCGCTTTTACTGGCAATCGAGGTGGGAGTTTCTAGTATTTTCTTAGCGTTAGATACTATTTCTATGGTCAACGACTGTATACTGACTTTGACTCTTTCGGCGCTTTCATAACTCGCCATAAGCGGGTCTCTTTCGTTATTTTTTTTCATCTTCTTCTTCTAAACTCCCTCATAATTTCGGCCGAAAATGCGAGTTGCAAAAAATTAGTATTAAACTAAAACTTGTAGCGATGGTGAATGATAAGTAAGAAAATTTCTATTATAAATACGTGGCAGAATTTCGGCGCATGAGGCAAATCATTCTAGTTGGCGCACAATTTAATTGCATTTCCTTGGCTTTGGACGAACTTTACTAATTACAATTTTTTCATTACACTCGCGCTGAAATTAATTCAATTCGAGAAAAATACTCTTATTTTTTTCATATAATTTTCATTTCACTTGCTTATCAGAGAACTAGCAGCGTAAAGTTTCGCCAAGTTAATATTCGGTGAAGGACGAATTTTCACCTTTAACACTTTGCAATGCCCGCAAATGCTGGCATATTTCGACATTTCGCCTCACTTTGCTCTGCTAATTCATTTGCCTCTGCAACGCGGACAGCCAGAGGTCAAATTAGATCAGAAGTGTAAGGAAAAGTCAGTAAGTCAGTCATCCCATTTTGTTACCGACAAAATTCGGAGCGTCAGTCGTCAGTATGCCAGCCAGTTGAGCGTTGGCTTACATTCAAAATTTATGAACTGACAGCTGAAATCTTAAAACTTTACACTCGACTCTAGCCAGATCTCAGTTTGCTTTGTACTGAAGGTGTTTTTGATTATTGCTTTTGTTTTTTTTTTTCGCTTCTGTTGTCCTGTCAACGCTGCTGTCTCTGTTACTGATATCTATTCCTGCTACTATCGTTCTTGTTAGTCTTGGCGTTCCTGTTGCTAATTACACAAAGTCGCGCGCATTATTTGGCACACAACCCGCCACCCTTCCCCTTTCACATGCCACTCTCGACTCCTAGCCACACAATCACTTACGCTCTCAGCGAGTTGGCAACATCGTTGCTGGCTGCTTCAAAGTAGCAGCAAATGTCATGCAACAAAATAAGAAAACTTTTTTAATTATAACCTCATTCAGATTTGACGTCAGCTAATGTTGGCTTAAATGTGCCCCAGTGTGTTTTTGCATGTGAAGGAATGGTTTGTTTTCCTTGGCAGCAAATACTCGTACAGTTGCAAATGTGTTGCTGTGTTTTTATTAGCTTTTTTGAGCTTTTTTTAACTTTTTCTGCTTTTTTTGTTGTAGTGCTGCTCTTCTTTTCACTTTTACTTTGACTTGTTCAGTGACTTTTTTGTCAGCTTATTTGTTTGTGCTTTTTTTATATTCATAATTATCCTCCCTTCCTTTTTCAAGAATTCATTTCCTCTTCCAGAGCAACAAAGCGAAATTTAATAAAGTATTAAAAACTTCGTTGTAAACAAAATTATTAAGAAGGATAAGCGATATTTGACGAAACAACGCGAAAAAGAAGAAAACAAATTTGAAAATGGAATATATAAAAATATACACCTGTGTTCACGATAATAGCAGCGCGACATATTTTTTATTTTTTTTATTTTTTTAGACAAAAAGCCATACAACTCAAGATTTGAAAGTTGGTATTAAATTTAAAAAAATGCAACAGCTTAAAATTTCAAAAACTTTTTAGTACACATTTTTAGAAAAATTCTAAGTATGCATTAGGGCGGGTCGATTTAAAAATCGCTCATTGCTCTGTGAAAATCGTATTCTAGGGAGCAAAATAAGAAACTTTGCCGAAGGAACCATACCTCTAAAACGAGTTCTGATGTCCCCCAATTTGAGTCGAACGAAAAATCCCACTTTGACCCATTTAGAGTGCTCCAATCGAGTCCAAATGTATGACCGACCCCCACTAACTTTGGACGGCCGATCCACCCATGCCAGTGGCACACCCCCTGTAACTCCCCTAGGTGTTCCCCATACA